>CACVCL010034230.1:0-70061 GCA_902729485.2 Mus minutoides
GTGGAGAGAGCCAAACATCATAACACATGCTTTTAATTCAGCACTTGGTGGAGGAGGGTGTGGTTATGAGTATGAAGCCATCCTGCTGGTCTACAAAGCAAGTTCCAGGCCAGCCAGGGGTGCATGGTGAAATCCTGTCTCAAAAAAAAAAAGAAAGAAAGACAGAAAAAAAAGACTTCTTTGGAAAAAATTCATCTCAACCCAATACAGGGGAAGGATCATGCTAAATGGAGGAAAAACTTAAAGCAGTTTCATTAAAATCATGAAGAAGACAAGGCTGACAATTGATTCTCTTTATTAGTACTTAGTGTGGGGCAATAAGAAAAGGGATACTGCTGATGGCTAACTGAGGAGGGAGGCAGTGAGGTGTGTTGTCCGTGGGGGTTGGGGATGGGGGAGGGAAAGCTGATGACTTTCGGCTATGTAACTCTGTTACTGGAGTTGAAAACTGATGGCTTCTGGCAATTAACGCCTGATAGCAGCTGATTAAGAAAAGAAATAGTTATTTAGGTTCTATACTCTTTGACTCAGGAACCTCTTGCTGGCCAGGCAAGGTTGTATCTTACTCTTTGTGAGCTAGAGGAAAAGGAAAGGGAAGGAGGGAAGGAGGGAAGGAGGGAGGGAGGAAAGAAGAAAGGAAGGAAGGAAGGAAGGAAGGAAGGAAGGAAGGAAGGAAGGTACACACACAGAAATATGCACACTGGATGAAACAGAAAAGGTCTACATGGTCACTTTATTTTCATTCTTAGTTTTTATACTTTCTCAGAAAAAAATTATGTCATACAATTTTTCCCATTAATTTTTTTTTTTTTTTTTGGTTTTTCGAGACAGGGTTTCTCTGTATAGCCCTGGCTGTCCTGGAACTCACTTTGTAGACCAGGCTGGCCTCAAACTCAGAAATCTGCCTGTCTCTGCCTCCCAAGTGCTGGGATGATATTAATTTCTTTAGTTATTCATTTTACATTCCAATTCAGCTGCTCCTCGGCTCCTAGTGCCCCTCACACAGATTCTTTCCCCATTCTTCTCTCCCTTCCCCTTTTCAGAGTATCCCTGAGTGTATACACACACACACACACACACACACACACACACACACACCTAGTTGCTGCAGTACTTGGCACATCCTCTTGCACTGTGGCCAGAAAAGGCAGCTCAGTTAGGGTAATGTGATCTACAGGCAGGAAACAGGTTCAAAGACAGCCTCTGCTCCAGTTATCAGGGCACCCACATGAAGACCAATTTGTATATCTGCCACCTATGTGGAGACCTAGTCCAGCCCATGGTCCCTCCCTGGTTGGTGGTTCAGTCTCTAGAAGCCCCCAAGAGTCCAAGTTAGTTGACTCTTGTTCTTCCTGTGGAGTCCCTGTCTTCTTCAGGTCCCTCAATTCTTCTCCTAACTCTTCCACCCACGTGACTCCCTGAGCTCCATCTAATGTTTGATTGTGGGTCTCTACACCTCTTTCCCTTGGCTGCTGGATGGAGCCTCGCAGAGGGCAGTTATGTGAGGGTCCTGTC
Source organism: Mus minutoides (assembly GCA_902729485.2). Lineage (NCBI taxonomy): Eukaryota > Metazoa > Chordata > Mammalia > Rodentia > Muridae > Mus > Mus minutoides. Next base: position 1,516 of record CACVCL010034230.1, read on the forward strand.
TGCAAACCTAACAGAGTATCATTAATAGTGGCAGGGATTGGTGCTTGCCCTTGGGATGGCTCTTAATTTGTGGCTGTCATTGGCTGGCCATTCCCTCAGTCTCTGATCTGTTTTGGTCCCTGCACATCTTGAAGGCAGGACACATCTGAGTGAGGTAAGCCAGAACCAAAAGGGCATGCATGGTATATGCTCACTTATAAGTGTATTCATTTTCATGTTCTGCTTTTTATTGAATACTAAAGCATGAGAGACACTCTCGCCCTAAGGGATCTGCTTGGCTTCTTTAAACTTCCCGTATTGCTGATCTTGTTATTATTATTATTATTATTATTATTATTATTATTAGTGTGCTTGTATGTGTGTTTGGGATGTGTGCGCCATGCATGCATGTGGAAGTCAGAGGACAACATTGTGGAATTGGTTCTTTCCTGTCTTTATGTGCGTTCCAGGGACAGGATAAAGGCCTTTATTATCTGAGCTATCACTGGCCCTGCTGATCAGGGCGACATTTTACCATGTCTTCTGCTCTTATAATCAAAAGAACAAAGACTATGATTGCATATAAATTCTCTTGTGGGCTGGAGAGACGGCTCAGCGGTTAAGACCACTGACTGCTCTTCCAGAGGTCCTGAGTTCAATTCCCAGCAACCACATAGTGGCTCACAACCATCTGTCATGAGATTCAATGCCCTCTAATGGTGTGTCTGAAGACAGCTACAGTGTACTCACATAAAATAAATAAATAAATAAATAAATCTTTTTTTTTTTAAATTCTTTTTTCCTACAATATGTCCTGACCAAAATTTCCCCTCCCTCTGCTCCTCCCAGGCTCCACCCCCTACTTCCCTTCTCCCAGATCCTTCCTCTCTTCCCTTCAGAAAAGAGCTGGACTCCCAGGGATAGTAGCTGAACATGGCATAACAAAATACAGTAAATCTAGGCACAAACCCTTCACATTGGGCTGGGGTGAGGAAAGCCAGTAGAAGGAAAAGGGTCCCAAGAGCATCCAAAAGTCAGAGACACCCTCCACACCCACTATTTGGAGTTCCACAAAACACCAAGCTAACGGCCACAGCATATATGCCAAGGACCTAGGGCAGACCCATGTAGGCTCTGCGATTGCTGCTTCAGCCTCTGTGAGCTCCAAAGAACCCTGCTTAGTTGATTCTGTGGGCCATGTTCTCCTGGTGTCCTCAACCCCCCTGGCTTCTATCATTCTTTCTCTGTCTTCCATGAGGTTTCTCCAAGCTCCAAGGGAAGGAACCAAATGGATATCTCTGTCCACCTAAAATCTGGGTGTGCTTCTCTGTATTGGCGGCTCCCATCAGCTGCCAGAAGAGGCCATCTCTGGAGATGACTGGGCCAGGGACCCATTTATGAGTACAACAGAATGTCATTAGGAATCTTTTTGGGAGGGGGAAGGATTAGAGACAGGGTTTCTCTGTGTAGCCCTGGCTGTCCTGAAACTCACTCTGTAGACCACCACCCGGCTATTATTTATGGTTTTTGTTTTTTTTTTCCAGCACTTTTTTTTTCCTTGTTCCAGTCAATCCCGCTCGCTCCGCTTGACCCTGCTCGCTCCCACCGGCTCGCTCTGGCCAGCCTCACTTGCTCCCGGCCACCCCCGTACGGCCCCCGCTTGTTCCAGCCGGCCTCGCTCGCTCCAGTCGGCCCCCGCTCGCTCCGATCGGCTCCGCTTGCTCCGGCCATCCCCGTTCGGCTCCACTCGCTCCGGTTGGTCTCTCCTGTCCAAGGATTCGTTTCTTATTATTCTTCATAAGTACGCTGTAGCTGACTTCAGACGCACCAGAGGAGGGCGTCAGATCTTGTTACGGGTGGTTGTGAGCCACCATGTGGTTGCTGGGATTTGAACTCACCACCTTCGGAAGAGCAGTCTGGTGCTCTGACCCGCTGAGCCATCTCACCAGCCCCTATTATTTATGTTTTTATCGTGAGTGTGTTGCCTTGTTGCTGTTGTTGCAGGTTTTAACTTGATTTATTTATTTTGATTTTTTTGAGACAGGTTTTGTTTTGTTTTAGCTTGTTTTAATATCTATCTATTTATTTATTTATTTATTTATTTATTTATTGAGCCGGGGTTTACCTGTGTAGCCCTGGCTCTCTTGGAACTCACTCTGTAGACCTGACTGACCTTGAACTCAGAGACTCGCCTGCCTCTGCATCCTGAGTGCTGGGATTAAAGGCCTATGCCACCACTGCCCAGCAAGGATTTGTAAGTTTTCTGCCTTTGGATTTGTGATTTTAAGTGGAACAGTTTTTATTTATGATTTTGCTCAGCATATCGGGGAAGACATGACCCTCAAGGCCTTCAGGCTATTTCTAGTCTAGGTGCTGATATAAATGTGAGGACTTCAAGCTGGGTGTGGTGGCGCATGCCTTTAATCCCAGCACTCGGGAGGCAGAGGCAGACGGATTTCTGAGTTCGAGGCCAGCCTGGTCTACAAAGTGAGTTCCAGGACAGCCAGGGCTATACAGAGGAAACCCTATCTCGAAAAAAAAAAAATGTGAGGAGGAAAGAGGAACACTAGATTGTCCCCTCTGTGTTCCCTTTTCTTGACTGTGGATGCAATCTGACCAGCTGCCTCATGCTCAGCCACCATGACTTCCCCATGGTGATGGACAACACCTTCAAACTTAGAAATGAAATAAACCCTTCCTTCGAAGGAGGAGCGAGGAGAGGATGCAGCAGGAGAGAGAGTTCAGGGGAATTAGAGCCTCTCACCCTACAATCTTTATGCTTTGTAGCGCCAAGGTACAAGTATTTTGGAAAACTTGGTTTGGGAGCCTAGCGTTTAGAATACTGAATTGATGTTTTCTTTGGAAACATCAGATAGTCTACTGATACGTAGGCTTGGTAAAGGTTTAACCACACCAATCAGAAAGCAATTGGTAAATGACAATGACAAATTAATTTTGCTCTGGTCTGATTTTTCTCTTCTTAACCACTAGGTGGCAGAATGAAGCCACACTAAGAGGACATTTGCAAGTCTCCCGAGGGGTTTGCTTTTGTTTTTCTTTAAAGATTTACTTATTTGTTTGTTTGTTTTGTTTTGTTTTGTTTTGAGACCGTGTTTCTCTGTGCAGTCCTGGCTGTCCTGGAACTCACTCTGTAGACCAGGCTGGCCTTGAACTTAGAAATCTGCCTGCCTCTGCCTCCCAAGTGCTGGGATTAAAGGTGTGAGCCACCACTGCCCGACTAGAGATTTATTTATTCATTTTGTGTATATGAATATATGTATAGGTAGCTGTCTTCAGACACATCAGAAGAGAGCATTGGATTCCATTACAGATAATTGTGAGCCACCATGTGGTTATTGGGAATTGAACTCAGGACCTCTGGAAGACCAGTTAGTGCTCTTAACTTCTAAGCCATATTCTCTAGCCCCTTTAAAGATTTCTCTTACTTATTTTATGTATATGAGTGTTTTATCTGCATGTACACCTGCATGTCAGAAGAGGGCATCAGATTACATTATAGATGGTCCTGAGCCACCATGTGGTTTCTGGGAATTGAACTCTGGACCTTCAGAAGAACACCTAATCCTCTTAACCACTGAGCCATCTCCCTAGTTCCCAAGTCTCCCAAGTTTTTAATGTTTGGTTCCTTCTTTTATTTAGCGGGAAAGAAAAGTAACAGGCCATTCATTTGCCTTTCCAGTTCTCCGGTATCTAAGTAACAGAGTTTTGCAGTATACATACACACAGTCAGCGCAGTGTGTCCATCAGTAACTAGACTCTGACTAGCAGGGTACAGTTGGACCTCTATGCCCGTGCGCTCTGTATCTAAGGAGCCGACCAACTGTAAATGCAAACCATTTTAGTTGCATTTTGAGGCTAGGAAGATGCTGGTTAGTAACAGCACTTGCCATGAAAACCTGACAGCCTCAGTTCAGATCGCCAGAACCCATGTAAAGCTGGATGCACCCGACGGGGAGATTGAAGGTGGAAACATAGAAGCTTCCAGAACTTTCTGGATGATGGGGACTAGAGTATGCAGAACAGAGATAAGCAAGAAAGACCCTGCAAAAAAAAAATAAAATGGAAGATGGGGACTGACACCCAAGCTTAGCCTCTGATCTCTACGTACCTGCCATGACATGTTCATACTCTCTCGCACACACATGTACACTCACATGTACAAAACAAATAAATGTATACAGGACATACGCAAGTACTACTTTATACAAGGGACTGGAGTCTCTGCCCCGAGTTTCACAACTGTTGTCCAGCTGGGTGGGGGGTGGGGCGGGCGGGGACAAGGGTCTCATCTCAGAGCAGCAATGGGGAATGGCTCCAGTCAGAGAAGGCCACTGGGTGATGCTTCCCTCTTGTCACTGGGGTCCCCAGCAGGAGCCCCTGGTTGTGACCAGAACCCAGCACTGACAAGAAAGTGCTGGGTGCCATGCAAAACTCAGCTTCCTGAGCAGGCCAGGTATTAATGGGAGAGAATCCTGGAGACAGGGGAAGGGGCTGAGGAGAGAGAGGCAACTGGTGAATGGCAGTGAGGGAGCGTATGGGGGAGGGTATGGGGGAGGGTATGGGGGAGGGAAGAGGAAGTTACACTGGGCGCTCTTCTCCTTTCCAGGGTTCTGCTGCTTCCACACCTCCAAGAATCCTCATGGGGACAGCTCCCTGCTGAAGCAGCCTTGAGGAGCCAAGTGGAGGATGTGGGCTCCTGTACGATGGTCCCTGCCAGGAGCAGGTATGGCTGTCAGTGCTGTCTCAGGACTCCTGTTCCCCCCAGGCCATCTACTGTCACCTGGGCTTAGGGGTGGGAGGATTCTGTGGTCTCCAGGCAACCTTTCCAGCTCTAAAAATGCTGTGGGTGGGGAGACTTTTTAATACAGTTTTCATAGTCCCACCTCCCCATTCCTCCAAGAAATCCACCACTGCCCTTGGGCTTGGCCTCGGTCCCTCCTCCCCACCCTCTTTCCTGTCTCTTCTCACTAAAGTTCCTTGCCTACCTCTTTCGTGTCTTCTATCAAATGTTGCAGCTCTTCCACTTGGGAAGTCATAGGAGCAATTAAGAACATCCAGCCTTTCATGCCAATAATTCGATTAATTAATCTATTGGTTACTTTCTAGTGCACAGGTACCTAGTGTCTACGGTAGCCCTGGGACTGTGTCAGGATTAGCACCCATCTGGAGAGACACGCTTCTGTACTGTGTGGGAACATCAGCTGTCAATTAAAAGCTGATGGCCAGTAAACTGAGGCAGCGTTAGAGGGTGGAAGATGTGTCAAAGACATTGGAACTCTGGGAGGCAGAGTTCCTCTAAAGGGGAAAGCCAAAGGGAGGCCACTGTTCAGGATGTCAGAGACAGGAGGTTTGCCTCAACTCTAGCTAGGAACATGAAACTGAGGAGAGGTGACTAACCATGAGGAAGACATAGAATAGTTTAAAGGGTTATGTAAGTTAGATGCTAGTCAGGGAGCAGGCCAAAGCTTATGGCCTAGGTATTTGTTACCAAATAAATAAGGCTCTGATTTTTTTATTCGGGAACTGGGGCACGGGTGGAAAAGCCTGTGGTTACACACCATCTAATACTGAGCAACTACTAGCCTTGTTCCTCGTGGGGTGTCAGGTACTCGTCCAAAAGTCATCTTCCCAGTGCCCCACGCTTCTAGCCCTGTTTTCAGATGGAGAAGCTGGGATGGAAAGATTCCCTTGGCTACATCCTGTAGCTGGATCCTGCAAGATCCCTGCTTTCTACTCCCACTCCCACTGCTAGGGAGGCAGATGAGCGGAGCAAGCATGTGCACAAAAGATCCCGGCAAGTGGATGGCTGCAGGGATGGCTCAGTGGTTAAGAAAGGGCTCTGTGGAGCGAAGCTGAACGGGGACGGCCAGAGGGAACAGGGCCGGCCAGAGTGAGATCGGAGTGAGTAGAGGTGGCTGGAGCGAGCGGGGCAGACCGGAGCAAGTGGAGCAGACCAGAGCAAGTAGAGTTGACCGGAACAAGGAAAAAAAAAGAAAGAAAAAAGAAAGCGCTCTGTGCATGCAGAGGACTCAAGTTCAGTTCCCAGAGCCCACAAGAGAGGCATCCAACTGTCTCAAAGTCCAGCTTCCGGGGAGCCAATGCCCTCTTCCAGCTCTCTGCCCAAATGCACTTGCATATACACACACTTGGAAATAAAATAAACTCTTTAACATCTCGATCCTAAACTGGAGGAGGAAGAGGAAGAAGGACTTGGAAATGATGAGGAGATGGCCTTTCTGGGCGAGGACAAGCCATCTTCAGAGAATAGTGAGGAGAAGCTAGTCAGTCAGTTTGACAAGCTTCCGGTAAAGATCATGCAGAAGAATGACCCATTTGTGGTGGACTGCTCAGAGAAGCTTGGGCCCGTGCGGGAGTTTGACAGTGGCCTGCTACACTGGCAGATTGGTGGTGGGGATACCACTGAGCATATCAAGACCAGAAAGCAAGATAGAGCTGCTGCCTTCCCGGCTTTATGTGTCCTGCCCAACTCCCCCTCGCAAACACCTCACAACAGTAGAGGGCACACCAGGGACAATGGAGCAGGAGGGACCCCTGCCTGATGGCCTTCCAGAAAAAAAGAATCACAGCCACTATGGATGACATGTTGTCCACCCTGTGCAGCACATTGACTGATGAGGGGACAAAGGGTGCAAAGGCCACCAAGGAAAGCAGCAAGTTTCCATTTGGCATTAGCCCAGCACAGAACCACCGGAACATCAAAATTGTAGAGGATGAACCCCATATTAAGGATGAGAGCCCCACTGTGTACCCTTCTGGACTGGCAGGATTCTCTTGCTAAGCGCTGTGTCTGTGTCTCCAATACCTGTGGTTTGTGCCAGCCAGGCAACGACTTTGAGATATCCCAACACCCAGGGCTGCTGCTTATCCTGGGCAAGCTGATCCTGCTGCACCGTAAGTACCCAGAGCGGAAGCAGGCACCACTAACTTATGAGAAGGAGGAGGAACAGGACCAAGGGGTGAGCTGTGACAAAGTGGAGTGGTGGTGGAACTGCTTGGAGATGCTCCGTGAAAACAGGCTGGTCGCCCTCGCAAGCATCTCGGGGCAGTTGGACCGATCCCCGTACCCTGAGAGCATCTGCCTGCCTGTCCTGGACAGACTCCTACACTGGGCAGTTTGTCCTTCAGCTGAAGCCCAGGACCCCTTCTCAACCCTAGGCTCCATTGCCGTCCTCTCTCTCCAGAGATTGGTCTTGGAAACCCTCATCAAACTCAGCATCCAGGACAATAATGTGGACCTGATCCTGGCCACGCCCCCTTTCAACCGCCTGCAGAAGTTGTATAGTACCTTGGTGCGCTTCCTCAGTGACCGAAAGAACCCAGTGTGCCAGAAGATAGCCGTGGTACTGCTGGCAAATCTGGCCCAGGGGACAGCCTGGCAGCCGGGGCCATTGCAGTACGGAAGGGCAGTATCGGCAACCCCCTGGGTTTCCTGGAGGACAGTTTTGCTGCCACACAGTTCCAGCAGAGCCAGGCAAGCCTCCTGCATATGCAGAATCCACCTAGTGTGGACATGATGCGGTGGGTTGCCCGAGCACTGCTTGCCCTGGTCGAGGTGGACGAGAACCACTCTGAGTTCGCTGTCTGAGTCACGGCTGTTGGACATCTCCGTGTCACCATTGAAGAACTCATTGGTTTCACAAGTCATTTGTAATGTACTGTTTTTGATTGGCCAGTCATGACAGCCCATCTCGGGGAAAACACCTCTTCTCCCCGTGTGTGTGTGTGTGTGTGTGTGTGTGTGTGTGTGTGTGTGTGTGTGTGTATGTGAGAGAGAGAGAGAGAGAGAGAGAGAGAGAGAGAGAGAGAGAGAGAGAGGAGAACTTAGAAACTGACTGTTGCCCTTTATTTATGCAAAACCACCTCAGAATCCAGTTTACCCTTTGCTGTCCAGCTTCTCCCTTGGGAAAGCCTCTCCTGTCCTCTTTCCTCCCCTCCCTCTCTCCCTCACACCCTTCTGTTCCCCATCCNAAAAACCTGAAGGACAAAGGTGACTGTTGCGCTGTGTGGTTTGTGGCTGTCCATTTGCAATCTCGCAGGAGTCAAGTTTGCAGTCAGCCAGGCGTGGTGGCTCACGCCTTTAATCCCAGCACTCAGGAGGCAGAGGCAGGTGGATTTCTGAGTTTGAGGCCAGCCTGGTCTACAAAGTGAGTTCCAGGACAGCCAAAGATGTTCGCAGTCGTGAGCAGGCCCTGTTCACTGGAGAGGCCTGTGCAGTAGAGTGTAGATCCTTTCATGTACTGTACATATGATACTGTAAACATACTGTAATAATAATGTCTCACATGGAAACAAGAGAAGACGCTGGGTCAGCAGCAAGCTGTAGTTTTTAAAAATGTTTTTAGTTAAATGTTGAGAGAGAAAAAAAGGCTTTTCCTCCAAAGTATCATGTGTGAACCTACAACGCCCTGACATCTTTCTCTCCTCCTTGATTGTATGAATAGCCCTGAGATCACCTCTTAGAACTGGTTTTAACCTTTAGCTGCAGAGGCTGCGCTGCCATGTGTGTGTATATATATGACGTCATACATTGCACATACCCTTGAATCTCCACAGTTTGGTCCCCGTCCCAGCTATCCCTTTATAGTGTAGCAAGTTAACAGGTTGATGGCCTGCACAAAGCGAGACACAGCTATTTAATCTCTTGCCCGATGTCACCCCTCTTGGTGCCATGCCCTACAGGTCTCTGTAAAAGGCCCTTACTGTCTCAGCAGCCAATCCACTCACAGAGAGAGAGTGCCAAGGGAGGCCTCTGTTCAGGGATGATCCAGGGCTTGGGGAGCCCCGATGAGTGGGTACGGTTGGAGAGAGAGGCATTTTGAACAAGTGAATGACTGGAGGGTGGGCACTGAGCAGAAACGGTCTGCGCTTGGGAACAGAGGCACAGTTACCTCACCCAGCAGGCAAGAGGCTGTGGAAGATTCTCACTGCTGCGTAGAGGACCCACACACCAATCTGAGGTTAGGGCTTGCTCAGGACAGGTGGGGGTGCAGTGGAGGGTGGAGCAACATAGGGCACAGCACACAGTGCCTCCAGGAAGTCCCCCCCCCCCACATGTGGGAGGCTGTGAGGGCAGCTGGACAGAGTCTATAGAAGTGAGCAGCCTGGTTGGAGTCCTCATCCTGGAATGTAGTAAGGGTGAGAGCATCTGGTTCAGGCCTCACCTCTGTCCTCCAGGTGTGGCTACTGGAGACACCAGGAAGTTTCTCTTTAGGCCACTCAGGCCCTGGAGTTGCCTTACAGCAGCGGGCACTGTGGATGGGGTGGGGGTGACAGTCTTTCCACTGTGAGGGAGATGTGGAGGGGGGATGAGAACCCCTGGATTACTCCCTGTATGAACTGAATGGACCATACCCGCAGGGTCAGTAGCTCAGTGTCCCAGATGCTGCCAGGGACCACAGAGCCACCACGTACAACACTCCTCCATGAAAACAATTTTATTTTGCAAGAAAGGAAACTGACTCACCAGAGTGCAACAGCCGATCAGTGAAATTCACTGTGCAGGGACGAGCACAGCTGAGACTTTTCCAGAAAACTATTCTTATCCTTAGGCAGGGACAACTGTATTTGTGACAGGCACCTCACAAGAGCTGGGGAAATGAGCAGCACCCGCCAATGCTGTTAACGTAGTGAGAGCAACAGCCATCCTCTGAACATCACTGGACACGGATGCGCTGCTTCTACCATCTGGGGGAGATTTACCTGCCAATATCTCCATCCTGGGAAGCACAGACATGAAGGAAATGGTCAAAACATGGTCACATGCATATAATCCTTAAAAAATATTCATCTCAGTTACATAAACATTTAAAGTTTTTGTTTGTTTGTTTGATTGTTTGATTGTTGTTTGTTTGGTTTTCTGTGGGTGTTTTGGGGTTTGGTTGGTTGATTGGTTGGTTTTTGGTTTTTCAAGACAGACTTTCTCTGGCTGTCTTGGAACTCACTGTATAGACCAGGCTGGCCTTGAACTCCCACACGCACTTGCCTCTGCCTTCCCAGTGCTGGGATAAAAGGTGTGTGCTATCACTGCCCTGAAAATTATTTTATTTTTAAGACTCACTGTTTAAGTGTAAGACTGATGGTGTTTCACACCTGTAATCCCAGCACTCAGGAGGCAGAGGCAGGTGGATCTCTGAATTTGAGGCCAGCCTGGTCTACAGAGTGTGCTTTGGGACAGCCAGTGATACATAGAGAAGCCCTGTCTCATAATTCAAACAAATAAAAGACTGGTTGTGTCTCACCATCACCAGGCCTGGACTATTTGTCGTTTTAAAGCATAATTTGCACAATAAAATAAGATTTTCTCTTTTAAAATTTCAAGTAAAAAGAACTGCAGGTGATAAACAGTTTCTGATCTGTCCAGGTGATTTGAAACATTGTTAAAAGGGCTTTCATACTTGGGTATAAGGGGGGATAAGAGGAGACAGGGATGTGTGTGTGTGTGTGTGTGTGTGTGTGTGTGTGTGTGTGTGTGTATGTGCTTATGAATATGGAAATTAGAGGACAACTTGCAGGAGTCAGTTTTCTCCTACTCTGTGGGACCTGGGCATTGAACTCAGGTTATCGGGCTTGGTGGCAAACACCTTTGCTGAGCCCTCACTGACCCTCAGATCCCATATTCTAACTATGATCAGAAGGAGTAACAATCAAATACTCTGTAAAATAAACGAAGAGCTTTGACACCCCAGATCACTGGAGGAGACAGCCCTCGTCTGTCTGTTGCTACTCAATCCAAAGCTTTCAAAAGAGTGACTGTGTGCAAAGGAAGAGAGCTCACAACAAATCCGCAGGTCTGTTTGACCTGGGAATAAAGGATGCAAACCGTCACTTTTACATCACAATTCAGAAGGCGCAGAGCATCCAGGCTCTGTGTCCTTTTCACCGTAATGGCTTTGGCTCGGCTTTTGCTCGTGTTTTAGTATTCCCCTTTGCATTACTGAAGGCGTTTGATGTATTTTAGATACAAGTGCGGTTGGTTTGTGAGTATTTCTTCCTGTGTAACTTGTCCTTTTATCCTTATTTTAGCAGAATCTTGCAAAAGCAAGGTATTTCCAACAGGCGGCTGAGCTGCGGCAGCAGGCTGGGCGGCCGGTCCTCTGGCAGGGTCTGTGCCTCCTCCCGAGCCACAGTGTGGGGGTAGGGAAGCAGGGGCCCTGGGAGAAGCAGGAAGTGGACTCCGATGGTGGAGTAAGAACAGGAGAAAGGCACAGGAGAGAAGATACGACCAGAGGACACCGAGGACAAATTCTGAAGGGGAACCACCTCCCTCCCCTACTCCCACCCCCATCCCCTCCCCCTGACCGCAACTCAGAAAGTGAGACTTGCAGCTGCGGAGACTTTTCAGGGGGACACATCTCTGCAACCTAGAGCACCGGAGGCACCAGACCAGGGTACTTCCAGCGGGTGACCTGGTCACACAGACAGACGTTCCCACCCCAAGATCTCTCAATCGGAGCCCTGCTCAGGGACTGTCTTTGTAGGGAGCTGGAGCAAGGTTCCCTGCAGGGACCCTGGGGCTTCTCACTTTCCCTTCTTGCTGTGAGCCATTATGGGCAGTCTCTGATCCTAGCAAGTCACAGCAGTCTGAGGTGTCTCGGTTACAGCCACAATCCTTTAGGCCATTTTAGCCTGGTTGTGCCCCGACTTTGAAGCATGTGATGGAAGATACCAAACAGACAGCTTGCTTCTTGGGAGTCTTCTGGCCCCAGGCTCAGCCCCCAGCCTGCTAGCCCCAACTCCTTGCCTTCTTCCAACTTCCGGGCAGATGCAAACAGCAGGAAAGTCTGGGCTTTGCAGATATGGGACAGCTTGGCCTACAGTGCTACTTCATCTGGCACAGCCTACACTGTGAGACCCAGGCTCGTCCCTCCACCACACATACCAGAATACTCTTGAGTACCTCTCTTGTAGGCCAGTACAAGCTTCCTACCTTCGGGCTGTTGTGTGCTGGGGAATAGGAGGAAAGGGAGAGGGAGAAAGAAACAACTTGAACTTTGAGGATCAATCCTAGTTAGGAGCGCCCCCCAAACCCCATTTAGCTCAAGCAGGTTTTGAATTCTCAGTCTTACCTCAGTTTCCCAAGTGCTGGGATTACAGGAGAGAGGCTCACTCAGAGCTGCTTGTCAAGTGGAAACTTCATTCTAATACATTGAGGAATGAGAAAATAACTCAGAAAAAACAAAACAAAACAAAAAAAACCATAACAAAGAAAATCCTTTTCTTTTAATTAAAAACAATTTTTTTAAAAATATACTAGATCTCTGCTGTGTAGACCAGGTTAGCCTCAAATGCACTGCAAGTCGGCCCCTTAGGCAGATGGGAGATTTAAAAAAGAAAAAGAAAACAAAAACAAAAACAAAAAACAAAAAAAACCCAAACTACCAGCACAGTAGTGTCAGAATTATTTTAAGTACACAAGAGTTTTCTTTGCTTGTTTTAATATGGTTGTCACCCGGGGTCACGTCTGTTTGAGAGCTTAACTCTTCTCCTAATACTCATGGTTTGGGGTTTTCCTCAGGATTGGAGTAGAATATCCAACACTTTCTGAGATGACCGTAAACACATTTCTGCTATCTTATACTAGATTTTTATAAAAAACAAACAAACAAAAAAAAAACAAAAAAACCCAAGCCATCAGAAATGATGTTATAAAATCAAATGCTGATTAGCTGTGAAAATTCTGATACGTTGTGTCCTGAGATATCAAAAATTTAGTCAAGACTTAATTCTCTATGTAAAAATAAACGAGTCCATTCCATTTTGAATTTTATTTATTTATTCATTCATTTGTTTGTTTGAGACAGGGTTTCTCTGTGTAACCCTAGCTGTCTTAGAACTCCCTCTGTAGGCCAGGCTGGCCTTGAACTCAGAGATCCACTTGCTTCTGCCTCCTAAATACTGGGATTAAAGGCTTGCGGGCCCCCTCCCCCACAGCTTTCTTTAACTATTTTGTTCTCCCTCTAAAATTTTCCTGGTTTATTGTTTCTGGGTGAGTGAATTTCAAACTCTATTTTTTTGTTTTCTTTTTAGAAGATAGCAAACACTATAAATAGGAACAAAACCATTTTCACAAATTTAGCCATAGCATTTTCTCTTCTTCCTCTTCTCTTTCTTTCTTTCTTTCTTTCTTTCTTTCTTTCTTTCTTTCTTTCTTTCTTTTTTTGGTTTTTCGAGACAGGGTTTCACTGTGTAGCCCTGGAACTCACTTTGTAGACCAGGCTGGCCTCGAACTCAGAAATCCACCTGCCTCTGCCTCCCAAGTGCTGGGATTAAAGGTGTTCGCCACCACACCCGTTTTTTATTTATTTATTTATTTTTTTTAAATGAGCCAGCGTCTCATTTTGTAGCCCTTGCTAGCCGGAGCTAGCTATGTAACTGGAAAACTGGGCCTTTGGGTGACCTTTGTGACTCAGTGCTCCAAGACATGCTAACGGATAGTGACATTCCTCCACTCACCTGCTTCCTGGGTTCAGAGAGTGTTCGTTCAAGGACCCACCCTGACGGTTGCTGGAATGCACTATGAGAATGTGGTATTGCTAGGGGCTCATAGAAATTGTCTTGAGAAACAACCCGCACAATTACCAGGTATTCCTTGTGACTCTTGTGACTTTGTATTTCCTTGTGACTCTTAAATGGTATTTTTGGTATTTTCCAACAACGCCCTCCCCACCCCTTTGAGTTGTGGTTTCTTCTTTTAAATACCCCCTTATCCAGTGACTCGGGCCCACGGTCCTGTGTATACTGTGGGTCCCAGAGCGCTCTTGGAATAAAAGTCGTCTTGAAGTTTGCATCAAGACCGTTTCTCGTGAGTGATTTGGGGTGTCGCTTCTCCTGAGTCAGAACGTGAGGGAGTCCTCGAGTTTCTAGGTCTTTCATAACCCAGTCTGGTTTTGAAATCACAAGAGATCTTGTCTCTGCCCCCTGAGTGCCGGGATTAAAGACAAGCACCGCCATACCTGACTTCTCTATTTTTGTCCTATTTAACATTTTAGAAAGTCATTTAAAAGCTAGAAGGCCCAGCAGGTAAAGGTCCCTGGAGTTAAATCCGAGGACCTAAGGTCCTCTCCAGAGTCCATTTAATGAAATGAAAACACGGATCCTTTTAGTTTTCCTCTGACCTTTACACGTGGGGTGTGGCCGCCTCGCCTCAACCTCCCTCGCCTTTCAATGTAAACCAATTGTTTTATCTATTTATTTAAACCATTTAAAATGTGCTTTCTTTGTGTACGCGGGAGTCTGAGCAAAGTCAGAGGACAGCTTTCAGGAATCCTTGAAAGCTCCACCGAAGGGGACTCTTCCACCTTGTTGGGAAGGGGTCTCTTCTTGTTTCCTTCTGGCTGTGTACTCCAGGGTAGCTGTCTGGAGGGGGACCAGCTCTGGCAATGCTCCTGTCTCAGGAAGTAGCTGCATTTCATTGCATCTAACTTTGTAAGTGGGTTATGAAAATCAGAACTCAGGCCACGCCTGGCGTGGCGCACGCCTTTAATCCCAGCACTTCAGCACTTCGGAGTCAGAGGCAGGCGGATTTCTGAGTTCGAGGCAAGCCTGGTCTACAAAGTGAGTTCCAGAACAGACAAGGCTACACAGAGAAACCCTGTCTCGAAACCACTAGACTCTAAGCCACTAGCTGAGCCAGCTCCCTCCCCACTGTCTCAACCTTAACCAACTCTAAATTACAGGCAAGTCAGTCTTTCCTACCGTCCTGGGACCTAAAATTCTAACATGTGACAAGTGCTCATTTTCTCCTATCTGACTATACACTGGCAAAGCAGTTGAAAACATAAAATTCAAAAGCTGGTTGGTTACTTTGATTTCAGGGGTGGGCAGTAAGAGAATGTTGAATGCGCAACAAAATTATCTACTATTAAAAACGGAGCTGGGCTGGGCGTGGTGGTGCACGCCTTTAATCCCAGCACTCGGGAGGCAGAGGCAGGCGGATTTCTGAGTTCGAGGCCAGCCTGGTCTACCAAGTGAGTTCCAGGACAGCCAGGGCTATACAGAGAAACCCCGTCTCAAAAGAAAAAAAAAACCAAAAAACAAACAAACAAACAAAAAACGGAGCTGGGTGTGGTGGTGCACGCCTTTAATCCCAGCACTTGGGAGGCAGAGGCAGGCGGATTTCTGAGTTTGAGGCCAGCCTGGTCTACAAAGTGAGTTCCAGGACAGCCAGGGCTATACAGAGAAACCCTGTCTCGAAAAACCAAAACCAAAACCAAAACCAAAACAAAAGAAAACAAAAAAAACCGGGAGGGGAGTCACAGTTTAAATTTCTGAAATACATTTGACTTATGCACTGCTCACCTGAAATATCTTTGTTTTAAGGGTACATGGGCTATGATGGTGAGTACCTATAATCCTGGTACTAAAGAGGCTGAATCGTTATGATCACTATTAATTCAGGGTCATCCTGGGCTGCATAGGGAAATTAAATTCAGGTCTTCAGGCTTGGCAGCAAGTCCCTTAACCCACTGAGCCCTCTTGTTGACCCACAAATGCTTAGAAGTTATTGTGAAGAACATGAGAGTAAATGCTACCTTCTTTTTTTTTTTTTTTAAAGATTTATTTACTTATTATATGTGAGTACACTGTAGCTGTCTTCAGACACTCCAGAAGAGGGAGTCAGATCTCCTTACGGATGGTTGTGAGCCACCATGTGGTTGCTGGGATTTGAACTCAGGACCTTCAGAAGAGCAGTTGGGTGCTCTTACCCACGGAGCCATCTCACCAGCCCCAAGTGCTACCTTCTAAATGATGTTGGGAAACATTGCTACACACACACACACACACACACACACACACACACACACACACAGTCTGTCCTCTAACTTGCTCCAGCATCTGAATAATATAAAGCAGTAGGCAGCAGTAGCCTACCCAGTCTTACCCAGCATGGGTAAGAGATTAAGAGAGCAGCAAGTAGTGGGCTGGGTCTTAGTCGGGGTTCTACTGCTTCAGAAAACACCAGAACTAAAAGCAAGTTGTGGAGGAAAGGGTTTATTTGGCTTATACTTCCACATCATTGGAGGAAGTCAGGACAGGAACTCAAACAGTTCCAACCTCAAACTCCAGAACCTGGAGACAGAAGCTGAAGCAGAGGCCATAGAGGGGTGCTACCTACTGGCTTGCTCCCCATGCCTTTGCTCAGTCTGCTTTCTTTTTTTTTTTTTTTTTTTTTTTAATTTTATTTTATTATATGTAAGTACACTGTAGCTGTCTTCAGACACTCCAGAAGAGGGCGCCAGATCTCATTAAGGATGGTTGTGAGCCACCATGTGGTTGCTGGGATTTGAACTTATCACCTTCCGAAGAGCAGTCGGGTGCTCTTACCCGCTGAGCCATCTCACCAGCCCCCTCAGTCTGCTTTCTTATAGAACCCAGGACCACCAGCCTAGGGATGGCACCACCCACAATGGGCTGGCCCTCGTCGAAAGATCACTAATTGAGAAAATGCTTTAAAGATGGGTCTCATGGAGACATTTTCTCAATTGAGGCTCCTTCCTCTCTGATAACTTGAGCTTGTGTCAAGTTGACACACAAAACCAGCCAGTATAGGCTGTGAACTTATTAAACAACAAACATTCACGAGTAGTAAAATAGGTCTGAAAATATACATAAAATTTTGTGGACCAACTGATTATGAAAGTGCTGTTTTATTTTTGTTATTTTAGTTTTATTTTATTTTGCTTTGGTGTATGGGTGTTCAACAGTGGCTGGCCTGGGCTGGAGAGATGGCTCAGAGGTTAAGAGCTCTGACTGCTCTTCCTAGAGGTCCTGAAATCAATTTCCAGCAACCACATGGTGGCTCACAACCATCTGTAATGGGATCCAATGACCTCTTCTGGTGTGTCTGAAGAGAGCTACAGTACTCATACATAAAATAAATTTAAAAAAACAAAAAACAACAAACAAACAAACTAACAAACCAAAAGACAGTGAATGGCCTGGAACTTTTTATTTTAGACCAGGTTGGCTTCCAACTCAGACTTCCACCTGCCTCTGTCTCCCAAGTGCTGGAATTAAAGGTGTGGCTGTGCAATGCTCTCTTTAATTTTTGGTGTTTGTTTTGTTTTTAAACAGTATTTATTTATTTCAGGAGGCTCTTATGCCCAGGTGCACCTTGAACTTGTGATTCTCCTGGCTCTGCCTCTTGAGTAGGTAAAAACACAGACAGGCCTGTGGCTTGGTATATAATTTTTTTTTTTAATTACCATTTGTAGTATAACTGGTCTCACACATTCCAAGATTGTTAAGGAAAATTATTTATTTATTTATTTATTTATTTATTTATTTATTTATTTATTTAAATATTCATTCTTTTGAGACACAGTTTCTCTGTGTAGCCCTGGCTGTTTTGGAATTTGCTCTGTAGGCCAGGTTGGCCTCAAACTCAGAGATCCAAATGCCTCTGCCTCTACCTCTGCCTCACAAGTGCTGGGGTTAAAGGCTTGCACCTCCACTGCCTGGCCACTAACAGTATTTATAATAAGCTAACTTTGATAAGGCTACTTGCAGATGATAGCTGAGAAATCCTTAAACTGAATTGTCAACTCCATCTAGACAGACTTACAAGACCTTAAAAATCTACGCTTTATTTTTAGCTCATGTGTTACTTGATTCTATTTATGTTCTGAGAACAGGATAAACACAGCATTGATTGGAAACACATTGTAGGGTGATGGAGACTTTGATTTATTATCTTCTAATTTTTTATATTATTATTATTATTGTCTTTTTTTTTTTTAGACTGGGTTTCACTATGTACCTCTGACTGTCCACTATGTAGACCAGGCTGGCCTTGAAACTCATAGAGATCCATCTGCCTCCATGAGTGAGTGCTAGGATTAAAGATATGTGTGACCATACTCAGACTAGTTTGTTTGTTTGTTTGTTTGTTTGTTTTTGTTTTTTTGAGACAGGGTTTCTCTGTATAGCTCTGGCTGTCCTGGAACTCACTTTGTAGACCAGGCTGGACTTGAACTCAGAAATCTGCCTGCCTCTGCCTCCCGAGTGCTGGGATTAAAGGCATGCGCCACCATGCCCATCCAGACTATAGTTTTTTTTTTGTTTTTGTTTTTGTTTTTTTTTTTTCTTTTCCTTGTTCCGGTCAACCCCGCTCGCTCTGCGAGACCCCGCTTGCTCCGGCCAGCCCCACTTGCTCCCGGCCGCCCCCATACGGCCCCGGCTTGTTCCAGCCAGCCCCACTCGCTCTCCGATCGGCTCCGCTTGCTCCGGTTTGGCCCCGCTCGTTCCGGCCCTGCTAGCTCCGGCGTCCCCGCTTGCTCCGGCCGTCCCCGTTCGGCTCCGCTCGCTCGCTCGCTCGCTCGCTCGCTCGCTCCGGACAGCCTGGCTTGCTCCGGTTGGTCTCTCCAGTCCAAGGATTCATTTCTTATTATTCTTCATAAGTACGCTGTAGCTGACTTCAGATGCACCAGAGGAGGGCGTCAGATCTTGTTACGGGTGGTTGTAAGCCACCATGTGGTTGCTGGGATTTGAACTCATCACCTTCGGAAGAGCAGTTAGGTGCTCTAACCCGCTGAGCCATCTCACCAGCCCAGACTATAGTTTTTAAATACAAAATGTCTTTCACAGTTGTAGTATAAAGGTTAGCCCTTAAATATTTCCTTTTAAGGGACTTAGAAAAATCCTCAGGGCATGTAATGACAGTACTAATCATAAAGAAAACATCCAATGGGCAAGTATGTTCTTCCTCAGTGAAACAGCAAACAATGACTTTGTTGAGTTTCTTAGATCAGGAAGTTTTTTTTTTTTTCCAAGACAGGTTTTCTCTGTGTAGCCCTGGCTGTCCTGGAACTCACTTTGTAGACCAGGCTGGCCTTGAACTCAGAAATCCCCCTGCCTCTGCCTCCCAAGTGCTGGGATTAAAGGCATGCTCCACCACCACCTGGCTTATTTTTATTCTTTCTTTCTTTCTTTCCTTCTTTCTTTCTTTCTTCCTTCCTTCCTTCCTTCCTTCCTTTCTTCCTTTCTTCCTTTCTTTCTTTTTCTTTCGGTTTTTCAAGACAGGGTTTCTCTGTATAGCCCTGGCTGTCCTGGCTGGCCTCGAACTCAGAAATCCGCCTGCCTCTGCCTCCCGAGTGCTGGGATTAAAGGCGTGCGCCACCACGCCTGGTTTATTTTTATTTTTATAGCACTTT
The DNA here is from genome assembly GCA_902729485.2 of Mus minutoides. NCBI lineage: Eukaryota > Metazoa > Chordata > Mammalia > Rodentia > Muridae > Mus > Mus minutoides. Next base: position 20,688 of record CACVCL010034230.1, read on the forward strand.
GAAGGAGACTCTACACATGATGGCCAGTCCATTTGTCACTCACCCACTCACTTGCCCCTTGAGGCAAGGTCTCATTATATAGCCCTGCTGGCCCGAACCCTCTAAGACTTGCAGGGATCCACAAGCCTCCATTTCCTGAGTGCTGTAATTAAAAGTCCATGTCACCACACCCAGTCTCTATTTTGTCATCATTTTGTAACAGTTTCTGACACAATAACTTCCAAATAAGTACAGGTTTTATTTTTTAATAAGTATAGTACATAGGGCTGGAAAGATGATTCAATGCTGGACTTAGGGTCTGCTGACCTGAATTCCATCCCCAGGACCCACTTGTGGGATCCAAGTGGTAGGAGAAGAATCAACTCCTAAGAGTTGTCCACTGACTTCCACAGGTGCTGAAGTGCACACTCAGTACACAAACAAATACAATTTAATCTTTTTAGAGCCAAATACTTTTGGTAAAGTAGGAAATTGAGCCTTTTCCTCCTCTGGTAAATCAGCCTTTGGTCTTGGTCTTCTGAATTAATGAGAAAAAATTTGAGTGTTCACGATACTTTCATATTTTAAAATCCAATGATTAAATATCTTCTTATAGCCCGGCATGGTGGCGCACGCCTTTTATCTCAGCAGAGGCAGAGGCAGGCGGATTTCTGAGTTCGAGACCAGCCTGGTTGGTCTACAAAGTGAGTTCCAGGACAGCCAGGGCCATACAGAGAAACCCTGTCTAAAAAAAAAAAAAAAAAAAAAAAAAAATATATATATATATATATATATATATATATATATATATATTTTTTTTTTTTTTTTCTTATATTTTTTGCAAGGGGCTCGAGTTGTGGCTGGCTGGAAACGTCTAGGCTTATGAAGCCATGCAAGTTTATTACGGGCAATACGAACTGTATTGTCTCAATTTCAGTAAGGCAACATTACACGATTAAAATAATTTTTGTTTTGTTTTACCAAAGGAGAAAATCAGCTCTTGAAGTGCTAGGGCTGAGCCTGCCAGAAGCACCCATTTACATTTCTGTGTTACAAAGAATGACAGGTCCTTTGCACAAGTTGGTAGTGATTCTATCTATCATTTCTCGTACCTGTTAGGTTGAAATTATTAACATTATGTTTTAAAACCAGAGCTAAAGACGACCGACGAGAAAGACATGAAAATCAAATTCACCACCCTAGGGACATCTGTTAATGGATACTACACACGGTGCTTCTCGTCTTACAAAAATTGAACTGCAAACTAGGATTTCCTAGGATGTGCTGGGTGGCCGACATTTTCCGTGGCAGGGGTTTCACACGTTCCAGATCTGAATGGATATTAAATGGCTGGGCGAAATGCCAGGTAGCCCTTTCCTATCACATTAAACAGCAGTGAGAACGGGCGGGGTTACCCGATTCCGTTCCGGCCCCCGGAAAGCGGCGGCCCGGCCCAAGGGCACGCTGACGCGCAGGTAGCGGGGAGCTGCGTCCTGGAGACGCCGCCCGCCAGCGAACAGCGCCACCGGCTTCCGCCCAAGGCGCCCAGGACTCCGCCGGCCTCTGCGGCAGGGCCGCGGAAACCCCGTAGGAGCAGGGCGGCCGAGGAGCGCGGCGCGCGGTCGCGCTGCTGCAATATTCTTCCGCCGAAAGCAAAGAGTCCCGGACCCACTCCCGATTCATGGATCTCCGGGAACGCTGTAATACCAAGTAAAAGTGAAATGTGGATGTTGTCATCGACCCCCGTAGGGCTTCACCTCCGGTAACAAACTCCAGGAGTACAATTTTGTGGCTTCCGAAAGGAGCTAAGGGAAATTCCTCCGCGAGAAACGGGTTCCGGCCGCGAGCCTATAAAAAACGGGCGGCGCCGTCCGGCTGTCTTTTCAGTCGGGCGCTGAGTGGGTTTTCGGATCATGTCTGGTGGCTCCGCGGATTACAACAGGTACGGCGCTCCCGGGGCGGCTGGTGGCCCGTAGTGAAGGTCACTAGGGCCTGCGTTGAGGTGGGTGGCTTGGCGGCCACACTGCAGGTATGCGGGCTTTTTCTTAGGGCACACATAGTCTCCTTGTGCCCTTCGAGAAGCTTCCATGATGGTAGGACTCCAGATGTTGGGGGAGACAGGACGGATACAAGAACGGAGTGTTAAGGATGCCCTTTCTTAGGACACATTGTGACATCTACGCCGCTGCCCCTCCCCGTACGGGACATGGCAAGCGGAGCCGTGGCGCAGTCTGCTTAGGGCCGGGTAACCGGGTCCCGGAGGGTTTATTTGCGGCCAGTGGCGCGAGCTAGGGGTTCTTAGGGTTCTGTCGAGGTGGGAGATTGGACGGCCAGAGGACGATCGCCCTGGACCGTGAAACGGCGACGGAGCCGTTGGCATGGACCTGCCTGGGCCTTTCGGCGTCAATCACGCCGGCTTGCGCAGAGTTAGGGGCGGAGCTCGGCGCGCGGCGCACTCGCGAGAGCCTCGCTTCCCAAACGCGAGGGCCTGGTCCTAGGGCACCGAGTAAAGGGGCGTCTGTCTGCACTTAGGGGTCCAAGTCCTCAGCCATTGGGGAGGGAGAATGGCTCTTAGCTGCATTGCCTCTGGTTTTGAGGCGTTTTCAGCCGAGCACACGGGCGCGGAGGGTAATGAGGTATGGGGTGGAAGGGCCTTTTAAAGGTCTGAGTGGCTTGGAAGGAGTATGTCTAACTGCAGTGTTCTTGCCACAGAGAACATGGCGGCCCAGAGGGAATGGACCCCGACGGTGTCATCGAGGTAAGGAGTGGGTGTGGACTTTAAAGTTTGGAGAAGTTGCTTTTTTTTTTTTTTCATGTCTTACTCATAGCTTTATTATTAACTTAACAGAGCAACTGGAATGAAATCGTTGATAACTTTGATGATATGAATTTAAAGGAGTCCCTTCTTCGAGGCATCTATGCTTATGGTTTTGAGAAGCCTTCAGCTATTCAGCAGAGAGCTATTATCCCTTGTATTAAAGGTAAAACTCCATTGCCGTTAGGATAAGTGTTTTTGCACATACATGGACCGTAAAAGGGAAACTAACCTTTGGGGAAGTGCTAGCACCTGATTGTATTCCATAAAGTGAAATGATGGCAAATCAAATCATCTTTCGGGACTGACCTGAAATGAAGAGAATACTCTCTGCTGATCACTTATGTGGGCATAACTTATGTGCCAACTGGAATACATGGTGTATAGTAGAAGTAACGATTTGATGTGGGATCCGGTAAATATGTATCCTACTTTTTTTAGGGTATGATGTGATTGCTCAAGCTCAGTCAGGTACTGGCAAGACAGCCACATTTGCTATTTCCATCCTGCAACAGTTGGAGATTGAGTTCAAGGAGACCCAAGCACTAGTATTGGCCCCCACCAGAGAACTGGCTCAACAGGTATTGATAGTGTAGTTCAAAAACCTGCTTGCGTGTTGCATAGGTTTCAGGTTTCACAACTGTGAAGAATTTAAAATTAAAACGTATAAATTGTCCTAGTCCTATGAGAGCCCCCATTTTAATTGTCCATGCATGCAGGGAGTTTTGTTGAAAGCTAAGCAGGAAATGGGTATTTATATAGGTATGACTTTAGGGCTTGATTGCACCTCAACAGTTAAACCCATAGGTTTCTCAGAGGGTGGATCTGTACCCGTTTAAAATTTGGAATGCAGTTGTGCAACATGAAAACTGCAGTGACATGTTAAACATTTGACTGTCTCAGTAGTTTGTGATGCATCTGTTGCATGCTATGTTTTCAAAGCACTGCTATATTGGCTTTGAAGTAACACTTTCTGATGAAGCTGCACGCTTTATTCAGGTCAAGATTATAAGGCTCAGTGCCTTGTGGGGAAAATACCAATATTTGCCCTTAAAAGAAAGCATTGCACTACACAATGGAGAATGTAGAAATTTATTACTTATGTTCCTAGTTGATGTTTGAGGTAACAAGGTCCCAAGTTTAAAAAGAAGAGGGAGCATTAAGTAGTTTAAGATTAAGTGAATTTTAAGCTTGAAGTTAGTAAATTTTGTGCTATGCATGCATAAAAGCTGTTGGCATATATAGTACAATTATGCCTTTAAGCTTAGTCTTAGAGCTTGGTTTTATAGGATGATAACTACCATTTTTGGCTTTTAGATCCAAAAGGTAATTTTGGCTCTTGGAGATTATATGGGAGCAACTTGTCATGCTTGCATTGGAGGAACAAATGTTCGAAATGAAATGCAGAAGTTGCAGGCTGAAGCCCCTCACATTGTTGTTGGTACTCCAGGGAGAGTGTTTGATATGCTAAACAGAAGATACCTTTGTAAGTAGTGATTTTTAATGGTCCTTTCATTTCAAAAGGTTATGAGAACTTGGTGATGCAGCATGTCTTTCTTATTAACAGCTCCAAAATGGATCAAAATGTTCGTTTTGGATGAAGCCGATGAAATGTTGAGCCGAGGGTTTAAGGATCAGATCTATGAGATTTTCCAAAAATTAAATACAAGCATTCAGGTAACGTTTAATTCTCCTATTCATTTGGGTTAGGTTTCATGCAGGTACAGTTACAATAAAACTGAAGTGTTCTATTGTCGTTCCCCCTGCTTAAAGCATTTGATACATTACTATCTCTGTCTAGCTCTACCATAGTAAGGCAGAGACGCTTGGTTTCAAACATTTTTCCCTCTAGCATTTGCTAAAAGATACAAACTAGGCTGGTGAGATGGCTCAGCGGGTAAGAGCACCCGACTGCTCTTCCGAAGATGATAAGTTCAAATCCCAGCAACCACATGGTGGCTCACAACCATCCGTAACGAGATCTGGCTCCCTCTTCTGGAGTGTCTGAGGACAGCTACAGTGTACTTACATATAATAAAATAAAATAAATCTTTAAAAAAAAGATACAAACTAAAGAGATAAAGACAAGGATTTGTTTTTTAAAGGTTGTGTTGCTTTCTGCCACAATGCCAACTGATGTGCTAGAAGTGACCAAGAAATTCATGAGAGATCCAATTCGAATTCTGGTGAAGAAGGAAGAATTGACCCTTGAAGGAATTAAACAATTTTATATTAATGTTGAGCGAGAGGTAATTTTGTCTTACAATTATATTAAATACAAGGTTCTTTTTTCACCTTCTTGTATAAGCACTGTGCTAAAATTGCAGAAACTAGGATTCTATCTTGGTTTTTGTAATAATGCTAGCAGAGTACACACAAGAAGAAAAGTAACTGCACTGAATTGCAAAGACTGGGGTGGACCTCTTTCTTAATGTCCAGTGTCCTGTGTCATAAGATTCGGTGCAATAAGTCTTCAGACAAATAACTCAACTTGGAGATCATGATCTTTTGGGGGTGGCATATCAGATACTACATGCCTCAACAGTTATGAATAGCAGCAGATCTATGGTGGGGAAACTACTAGAGGGCTGCAGCATTAGAGTTGAGAACCGCTGCTTTAGTTTTGTTAAAAATGATGGGAATTTTGTTTGATTTTTAGGAGTGGAAGCTGGACACTCTTTGTGACTTGTATGAGACTTTGACTATTACACAAGCAGTTATTTTTCTCAATACAAGGCGCAAGGTGGACTGGCTCACGGAGAAAATGCATGCCAGGGACTTCACAGTTTCTGCTCTGGTAAGAGTTGGATTTTGTAATACTAAATATAGCCATTAAGCAGGATTTAACTACAATATAGCTGCTCAGTGCTGTGTTGTCGTTCCCCCTGCTCAGAATAATTGTTTCTTAACTATACCTGTCTGCTATCTGCCTGTAGCAGCCAGGGACGCTTGGTCTCAAACATGATTGAAATGAAATGTATGCCTGAATGAATAGAGGTTCTTGATTTGAGTTGTTGCATTTGCAGCATGGTGACATGGACCAGAAGGAAAGAGATGTCATCATGAGGGAATTCCGATCAGGGTCAAGCCGTGTTCTGATCACTACTGACTTGTTGGTAAGTCTGCTCTTGTGTATTTTAGTACCAAAAGCTAGATTTGTGGGGAAGGTTTATTAAATAACCTTAACCAATCCAGGCTGTTTGGTAGAATGAGTAAGACCACACTCCACAGTGGGCTATACCACTTAGTATGGTTCATTACTATATTGTGGCCTACATTGGTTGCGGGATGTCTAGCTTTTTGAATTAGGATATTGAACAACCTCTTTACTTCATTCAGGCTCGTGGAATTGACGTGCAACAAGTGTCCTTGGTTATAAACTACGATCTACCTACCAATCGTGAAAACTATATTCACAGGTGAGAAGAAAGCATCTCCAATATTTGTATTGGAGAAGTAAATTCAAACACTTTGCTACGGTGTTTGGTATCCAAGGTACTGGCGAATCAGGGACTAGGTGGCAGTAAAAGGCATAGTAATTTACTAAGGTCTATAGACATTGTACTTGGGAAGATAGATGGTCAGAACAAAGTGGGAAAACTTGTAATATAGCCAAGGTTGTGTACACACATGCAGATGAGGTTAGGTTGCTTTAGATTTTTTTGGTCTTATGTTTTGAGCCTTTATAGTGATTTTCTTGTGTCCATGTGCTTTTTTTCTTGGTGATTGATTCTATACAGTTGGGATTTTTCTTGGTGTTGCTGGTAGCATTTTGAGTGATTCCCTGGTTTAGTTATAGTGGCTTTTATCCCTAAATAAATTGAATTGTACTTTGTTATATGATGTAAAAAAAGACTTTTTAAAAAATACAGGAGTCGATAGCGGCAGTTGATGACGAGATGGCACTCAGAAACGGCGTTGACGTAATTTAGGACGTGGAATCATAAGCGAAACAGCACACTGTTTGAATAAAGAGCGAGTCGGTATTTATATTTGATTTTCTTTTGTCATGATTATTTGATATTTTAAGTTGTTCCAGCCCAAGGCATTTTGTATGTTAGTATTTCTGATAGGGAGCGTTAGGTGGTTTGTATTGTCTGGTACTTTGTAGGAAAGGTAGAGAGCTGTTTTGGAGGTAACACGTTTGAGTAATCTGAGTATATAACGTGTGAAAAGAAGCTGAGCAAAAAGCAGTGATAAGTTTGGGTTACCATACCAAATACTTGCTTTCACACTGGAAAAAAAGTAAGTTTTAGAAAATAGTTAACCTTGCAGCATTTGTATTTACAGTTCCAGAAGTGCGTCGAAATGGATTGTATAACTGTTTTCTTTTATTCCTGGTGTTTACTACATTTGTCCCAGGCTGACAACTGCTCCTGGCTGGCCCACTTTGGTATGGGCTTTAATTTCACCCCAAACACAATACTGTCATCTGCTTTATTGTAATGCTCAAGGCGCCTATCTCATTTTGCAGCCAGACAAGCCTTGAATTCTTTTGGCACTATCTGCAAAGGAAGATGTTTTTCCACCTGGATATTGGTTTTATCAGCTAGTGCTCCACTTAGAAGCACGAACTATAACCCTGATAAGTAAACAGCAGCTGATGGTTAACAAGTGGATCGTCATATTCAGTAGCTTTAAATAGTAGTACTAAAGCAACTTTCTGACTGTTGGTTTCTTTCTCTTACACAGAATTGGCAGAGGGGGTCGATTTGGGAGGAAAGGTGTGGCTATAAACTTTGTTACTGAAGAAGACAAGAGGATTCTTCGTGACATTGAGACTTTCTACAATACTACAGTGGAGGAAATGCCCATGAATGTGGCTGACCTAATTTAACTCCTGGGATGAGATAGTTTTGAATGCAGTGCTCGCTGTTGCTGAATAGGCGATCACAACGTGCATTGTGCTTCTTTGAGAATATTTGAATCTTGTCTCAATGCTCATAACGGATCACAAATACAGATTCTGATAGCAAAGCGACTTTAGTCCTGAGCTCTTGTGAGGAAAGGCATTGGCTTTATCCTCTTTAGAGTTAGACTGTTGGGGGTGGGTATAAAAGATGGGGTCTGTAAAATCTTTTTTTCTTAGAAATTCATTTACTAGTTATGTAGAAATGGTTGTATTAGATGTTCTCTATCATTTAATAATATACTTGTGGACTAAAAGATATAAGTGCTGTATAAAATCAGCCAATTATGTTAAACTAGCATATCTGCCTTTATTGTGTTTGTCATTAGCCTGACTAGAAAGGCCTTTAAAGTGATTTCTTTTTTTAGAGAAAATTTGAATGCATTTTGTTGGTATTGTATTTATTCAATAAAGTATAATTAGTGCTAAGTGTGAACTGGACCCTGTTGCTAAGCCTCAGCAAGCAATCATCCTAGGTAGGGTTAACCCCCCAGTAAAATGCCATATTGCACATGTCTTAATGAAGTTTGAATGTTAAATAAAAATTGTATATTCACTTTATATAGGTGGTCTGGCCATTTATTTATAAGAACTGGTTTCATACAAAGGTGGTGGAGCAAGGATCTTAACAATTCTGAGTGAGTTGCTGCATCACAGCTGCACAGAGGCTCATCAGCTGCAGGTGTTCATCTGCACCATCTGCTAAGCACTTGTCCACTTCCTGCAAAAGGAAATAAAAATTACCAAGACATGCCAAAAAATAGGCTTTGTTTTTTTAAGTAGACACTGGTGTGGTGGTGCACGCCTTTAATCCTAGCACAGGGGGCAGAAACAGGTGGATTTCTGAGTTCCAGGCCGACCAGGGCTATACACCAGGGCTATACAGAGAAACACGATCTTGAAAAAACCAAAAAAAAAAATGCTTACAGCAAGTTTCTCTGTGATGATGGACTTCTGTTTATCAGACAGATTGTCATTTTCTATAATTGCATCATGAAGTTGATTGACAAGTTGAGTAGCTGCATGTCCTTCATCTATGAGGTTCTGCAACAGAAAGATTAGGATTTTGTGTTTTAAATGTTGCTATGTGTAACACCTAAAATTGGACCTATAAGCTCATCTAGGGGTGGGATGATTTCTGTCAAACCCAGGACAGTTTTGCTCCAGATTGCCCTGGCCTCTCTGGCTAAGTGCTGGGACTGCCAGGTCAGTAGTGTAAAAGGACTATTACCTTTACCACAGCTTCTAGTTTGTCAAAAGAGCCACTGTGACATGCAGTGAATATTCCCTCAATGGTTGCAGCTGGTATTACCTGAAACAAGCATTAACAGTCAGGACAAGCTCTCTAGCTCTCTGGACTGTAAAAGCCAAGAATTAACTGTACTTGCCCCAGCAATGTCTGTGATTACAGCTTCAGAGACTTCCTTTCCACCTGTTAGTCGAGTGGCGCTTTGAAGAAATGTAATGGCTTTCCGTAAATCTCCTTCTGATATTTTAACAAGATACGCTATTTCCTGAAGAGAAAATTTGCAGAAAGAAAAGAAAATTGGGCAGACGCAATGATGGAATTAAATTCCCAGAACCCACAGTGTGAGGAGCAAGACCTCTAACCTACATAAAAACATACTTGATTATGAACAATAATGCACATGTGGAATCTTGTGCTTCAACTGTTGCTCCCTTTTTAATTTTATGTATGAGTACACTGTAGCTGTCTTCAGACACACCAGAAGAGGGCATCAGCATTACAGATGGTGGTGAGCACCAGGTGGTTGCTGGGAATTGAATTGAGGACCTCTGGAAGGAGTCAAGTGCTCTTAACTGCTGAGCCATCTCTCCAGCTCCCAATTGTTGCTCACTTAACATCAAGATTTGAGGATTATTTTCAAGACCTCTCCAAGATGTACATTCATAAAAGGGATTAGTATAAAACTAACCACCATAATAATTAGTAATTACCTCATTGCCAATTTTGACATTTTCCTTCTCAGCAATATCCAGTAATCGCTTCTGTTGAATTTTATCTGACAGAGGTTTGAAGCGGAATTTTGAACATCTAGAAGTGAGGGGCTCAATTATTCTGAAAAAGATTGAAAGAACCACGATGTCAAGGCAGGCGTGGTGGCACACGCCTTTAATCCCAGCACTTGGGAGGCAGAGGCAGGTGGATCTCTGAGTTTCAGGCCAGCCTGGTCTACAGAGTGAGTTCCTGGACAGCCAGGGCTATACAGAGAAACCCTGTCTTGAAAAAAACAAAACAAAACAAAAAACAAAGAAAAAAAAAAAAAAGGAGGACTCTGGATGTTCTCATTACAAATCCAAGTTGAAAGATGAAGTTACTTTGATCTGATTATTATACATGTATATGTGTATAGATATGTCCACTGGTGTCCCATAACTACATAGCAATACTATGCATAGTTTTAAAAAGGCTGTTTAGCCTGTGTCTTCAGGGTGTATACATACCGACTGACATAGTTACAGATAAGGCAGAATCTGGTGGTTTTTGACTCTTTTTCCATGGTGCGCCTTAAAGCTGCCTGAGCGGCTGAAGTCATCGAATCTGCTTCATCCAGAATTACAATCTTAAAGGGAGGACATGGCTTCCCACTAAATGAGAAACAACGGAGTTGAACCTCAATAAGTATCTTTGCTGAGATACAATACATAGTTTATATTTCACTATGTGGTAATCCATAACTCTTGGTCATACATAACTATCGTTTACTTTAGAACTCTACTTATGGTATGTGTATGGCTGGTTGCATGCATTCCACAGCACCCATGGAGATAACAGTGCAGAACTCTGGAGTTGGCTCGCTCTTCCCACCATTACACGGGTTCTGGATAACAATCTCAGGTTGTCAGGCTTGCATGACAAGTACTTAGCCCTCTGAATCTATATTTTTTGTTTTGTTTTGGTTTGTTTTTCAAGACAGGGTTTCTCTGTATAGCCCTGGCTCTCCTGGAACTTACTTTGTAGACCAGGCTGGCCTCAAACTCAGAAATCCGCCTGCCTCTGCCTCCCGAGTGCTGGGATTAAAGGCGTGCGCCACCACACCCGGCTGATCTATATTTTTTAATTTATAAAATGATACAGTGAGAAACTACAATGAGATTTAACAACTATAACATTACTATTCTTGTGCTTTAAGATCAGGAAGAGGAAGGGGAGTAACTGTAGCACCTTTAATACTGCAACAGTTTGAGTGGATACCCAGACAGACAAGTGATTTTATGCCTAGACAGGTCAGCATGATATTGTTTCTCCAAGCTACTCAAAGACTGGTGTGCAATCTAAACACATGCCTCTAAAATTCTCAGACCACAGCTAGCCATAAGTAACTGAAAGTATAGAATATGGGGTGAGGAAGAACATACAATATTCAAGAACTGTAAAGTTACTACCAAGTTCTAGTGTAGACTCTTTTCACCTCAAAAAGCAGCTGTTTATCAGCAGTCCCTTCAAGACTCCCAGCTCCAATCACTAGTCTACTTCCTGTCTCCTAAGCTTTGCCTGTTCTAGAAGTTCATGGTCTATAGCTGGCTTTTTAGTATATTTTTTACTGCTAAGCAGATAGGCAGGTATTTTATATTTTATTTACCCACTAACCAGTTTGGTATGTTTTGGTGTATTGACTACTAGGAATAATTATGAATATTGTATATATATTTTAGGCAACCAAATTTTCATCTTTTAGGTGTGCATACTAGGAATGGAAATGTGTATACAGCATTCATGTGAGGTCAAAGGACAACCTTTTCTCCCCACCTTATGGAATGGACTCAGGCTGCAGGTCTGTGAGGCTGGCACCTTCACTGTTGGCTATCTTACTTTAAGCCCAATTCTGTTTAATCTTTAGAGGAGCTGACAAACTTTTCCAAGACTCTGCTCTATCTTATATTCCAGTCACCAACGTGACATTTGCAGTGTTTTTCCTTAACAAGCGCTTGTTATTTTCTGCTGCTTGTTATTTCAGCGATGGGAGTGGCTGAGAAACACCTATGACATTTCTCCTTTTTGTAGCTGTATTTTTATTGCGTTTTAATTTTTGACATATTCTGGGTTTTTTTGTTTTTTTGTTTTTGTTTATTTGGTTTTTCGAAACAGGGTTTTTCTGTATAGCCCTGGCTGTCCTGGAACTCACTTTGTAGACCAGGCTGGCCTCAAACTCAGAAATCCGCCTGCCTCTGCCTCCCGAGTGCTGGGATTAAAGGTGTGCGCCACAACGCCCAGCAATTTTTGAAAGACTCTGGATTGAAGTCCTTTTCCAGATAGATGATTTGTAAACATTTATTCCAGTTTTGTGGGTTATTTTCTGAACATTGATTGTACTGCAATTTATTCCTTATATCATGTTTCTTTAACAAAGCTGAATTTTGTTTTGGGCTTCTACTGTTCATTTTATGATATTCAGCAAACTACTAGTGGCATGTGAATGCTTTTCAGTCTCCATGCTGCCAGGCTGTTACTGACGTCTGATATCACTGTGTGGGGCTCTGGCTGACACCAATGCCTTCAATGTAACAACCAAGGGAGGGTCATGCCCCCAGCTACCCACCCCGGGAGCAGAACCAGCAGGATTTGGCTGTCATAGCAAGGGCACATGCTGAGGAAGACCAGACTGCAGTGGCATTAGGACCTTGCAGGGCTTGGCTGCATCAAGAGCAAGGACGCTAAATTGCTGCCCTTCCACTTCCCACCCACCCTCCCCACTCAGGCTAGTATAAGGGCTTCCCACTGTCAATGCAGAATTTGTCTTACTCTGGTTTGTGTTAAACATGGAATCTGAGACTGGTAATTTAAAGAAACATTAATTTATATCTCGGTTCTAGATAATAGGAAACCCAAGATGGTGAAATCTTATCTGTTGAGGATTTTCTAGTCAAACCACTAAGAAAGAAACCATATGCCCAGTTGTGGTAAGCAGGGTCAGTCATCTGATAAAGATACCAGAAGGGCTTTCTTTCCTAACTTCTAATCAAGTTATCCCACCCAAATGCCTGACCTCTAAATACCATTCACACGTGAATTTGACAATTAAATTTCCAATACTTGACGGAAGGCCAAATTAAAACCATAGTCTATATTTAAAGCAAATATAATAAACTATATTATGGAGAGGAAAAGGCAAGTTACTTACTCTGAACGACTTCCTGATACAGTTAACTGAGCAAAATTTTTCACTTTCTCTCGGACTACTTGTATTCCGCGTTCATCAGATGCATTTAACTCAAGGACTCTTAATCGAAAGAGTTCAGGCCTATTTCAAAATGAAAAGTATTATGAAACATCATATAGCACTAACTAACCCAGGTGCTGATGCTGTGTAGGAGTTTAGAACCCATGACCACTCGTTCTGTCTTCCGTGTCCATGTGTGTACAAGAAAGTGACGTTTCGATACGTAAATTGTAAAACCGATTTTAGGATCTCCGGTCCCTACCACCGGTTGTGAAAATTAGGATCATGGACCCTCCGTTTCTGTTCGTCTAGACCCTAGAGAACACTGAAGTTTCGGTCAGATCAGATACATGTCACTCTGATCATTATATACAGTGAGATCCTGTCTAAAAAACAAATAAACAACAAATACTACATCTAACAAACATTTAAATTATTTGTTTTGTATAATAAACTTTTTCTATTAAAACTTTTTCTATTAAAACTAGAAAAATTGGGGCTGGTGAGATGGCTCAGCGGTTAAGAGCACCGACTGCTCTTCCGAAGGTCCCGAGTTCAAATCCCAGCAACCACATGGTGGCTCACAACCATCTGTAATGAAATCTGATGCCCTCTTCTGGAGTGTCTGAAGACAGCTACAGTGTACTTACATATAATAAATAAATAAATCTTTAAAAAAAAAAAAAAAAAGAAAAATTAAACTTTTTTTTTTTTGGTTTTTTTGAGACAGGGATTCTCTGTGTAGCCCGGGCTGTCCTAGAACTCACTCTGTAGACCAGGCTGGCCTCGAATTCAGAAATCCGCCTGCCTCTGCCTCCCAAGTGCTGGGATTAAAGGCATGAGCCACCATGCCCGGCAAACTTTTTCTACTAAAAAATGTTCTATTAAATAGTAACATATTCCTTAATTTACTTATTCTTCAATTGTTAGACGTCAAGTTCTTTTTTTTTTTTTTGAGACAGGGTTTCTCTGTATAGCCCTGGCTGTCCTGGAACTTACTTTGTAGACCAGGCTGGCCTCGAACTCAGAAATCCACCTGACTCTGCCTCCTGAGTGCTGAGATTAAAGGCGTGTGCCACCACGCCCGGCTGGCATATAAGCAATTTTTAAACGAGTATGTAAAGTAATATGGCACAATAGAGATCTGAAACATAAAAATAATAAAATTATGCTCAAGAAAACCATTGTTTCAAAATTTTCTCTATTCATTCACTTTTACATTTGGAAATGGTTTTGCTATGAAGCTCAAATTGGCCTCAAATATAAATTTTTTTCCCCCTTGTTCTAGTCAACCCTGCTCACTCTGGTCTGCCCCGCTTACTCCGGTATAAAATTATTTTGATGGGATTAGAGGAGTGTTCCACCATGACTGGTTTATATGCCTGTGTGTGTGTCTGAGCTCAAGGATGCCAGAGGTTGTTATAGATCCCCTAGAGCTGAGATGAGCTACCTAGAGTGTGGGTGCTGGGATCTAGGATCTGAACTCTGGTCCTTTGATAACCTTTGATAAAGCTGAGCTATCTCTCTAAGTCAATGGTTTAGTTTATTCTTTATTTTAATTCATATGTACAACTAAGTATGAAATGTACAATTAAAGTAAACTCTTTAAGAATATTACTGATGGGCATGTGGTGGAGCAATGCCATTAGTCCCAGCACTTGGGGGACAGAGGCAAGTGAATCTCTGTGAGTTTGAGGCCAACCTGGTCTACAGAGTGAATTCCAGGACAGCCAGGGCTACACAAAGAAACTGTTTTGTTTGTTTGGTTTGATTTTTCGAGACAGGGTTTCTCTGTATATCCCTGGCTGTCCTGGAACTCACTTTGCAGACCAGGCTGGCCTCAAAATCAGAAATCCTCCTGCCTCTGCCTCCTGAGTGCTGGGATTAAAGGCTTGCACCACCACGCCCGGCAAGAAACTGTTTAAAAAAACAAAACAATCAAAAGGATTATTACTAACATTACTTTGGAAACTGTTGTCATGTGGCCCAAGTTGGCCCTGAACTCATGATCCTGCCTGCCTTGTTGTAAGTATGCACAATGACTGGCCATGAACATATTTTTAAAGTCTAGTAAGAAGATACATAAAGTAGATCTGTGACCCATTCCAAAATAAATATGCTGCTGAATTTTGTTACACCACTAAGGTCAGTTCAGCTTGAATCCGTGAGTCATGGAATAAAAACTTCGGAGAAGTAAAGATTGCTCTCTTACACAAAAGTAGCAGGCTTGGAACAAACAGCCTTTTCCCTTTTGGATTGTTACAACTTCTTAAATGAAACTACATTTATGAATTGTACAATTCGAAATCTAAAACCATTACAGTAGACGAGGTAGTAAACATGGGAAGAAAGATAGAAGCAAGACCACAGGTTTTCTTTTCTTTTTTTAAAAGATTTATTTATTTATTATATGTAAGTACACTGTAGCTGTCCTCAGATACTCCAGAAGAGGGCATCAGATTTCGTTACAGATGGTTGTGAACCACCATGTGGTTGCTGGGATTTGAACTCAGGACCTTCGGAAGAGCAGTAGGCACTCTTAACCACTGAGCTATCTCACCAGCCCAACACAGAAGGTTTTTTTGTTTTTTTTTTTTTTGGTTTTTCGAGACAGGGTTTCTCTGTGTAGCCCTGGCTGTCCTGGAACTCACTTTGTAGACCAGGCTGGCCTCGAATTCAGAAATCCGCCTGCCTCTGCCTCCCGAGTGCTGGGATTAAAGGCGTGCGCCACCACGCCCGGCTCACAGAAGGTTTTCTAATGCACCTAAAAGTACACTCAGTTACTACTCAACTGTGCCTCTTGCTCAGGGGATCTGAGGACAAGAAATGTGGCCTGCCCACTAAAGGCAGGGCTGAGGAGGTACATGGCAGGCGCTACATAAAGCCACATGTGAATCATTCAGAGGATATAACTGGTCTGGGCCCCATAATTAAAATAATGAAATTCTGTTATAGTACTTGCAGCATATGAAGAAGGTTCAGAATGCTTAAGAGGTAGGAATTCATTCACTCAAGGAACAGTAAAATGAGACCACGGTAAAATTAATGATCTAATTAATTTTTTGTTTGCTTGTTTTTCTAAATAAGGTTTCTCTGTGTAGCCTTGGCTATCCTGGAACTCCCTTTGTAGACTAGGCTAGTCTTGAACTAAAATCCTCCTTCTGCTAGGAGTAAAGATGTGTGTCCAAGACAGAACCATGGTAACAAACAAAACCAGCAATAAAGCCAACAAGCACCTTACAGAGAGAAATGGGGTAGAAGGAAACAGCACCAGAATGCTGTGTGCTTTGTAGTGTGTTTATATACACCAGAGTGCAGGTAACCATGGAGGGAGAGGGGAAGAGGTGTGGGATTAGCTCAAGTTACAGCATGGCTGCTCAGCATGGGTGCTGGGACTGAACTTGGGTCCTCTGGATGGTCAGAAAGCCCTCTTAACCTCTACATCATCTCTTCAACCTCTGGTGAATATAGGCTTAACCATTGATTCTAACATCATCTCTTAAAACTCTTTTTCGTTCTTCTAAAGATTTCTTTTTATTTATGTATGTTTCTATGTGAGTACATGCTATGCATATTCAGGTATCCTCAAAGGCAAGATGGTGTCTGATGCCATGGGGCTGGAGTTACAGGCATTTGTGAGTCACTGGATGTAAGTACTGGGACCCACACTCTGGTCCTCTGGAAGAAAGCTCTCTTAAGCCCCAAGCCATCTCTTCAGCCTTTGGTGTATAGTCTTTAAAAAAGAAGTTGATCAACTGTGGTGGTTTGAATAAAAATGGCACCCCCACAGGCTCACCTGAGAATGGCATTATTGGAAAAGAATTAGGAGGTGTGGCCTTCTTGGAGGAAGTATGTCACTGGGATGGGCTTTGAGGTTTCAGAAGCGTATGCCAGGCTCAGTGCAGGCCTGTGCTCTGTCTGTCTCTGCCTATGCATTAAGATTATGCATTAAGATGTAGCTCTCAGCTGCTTCTACAGCATCACGCTTGCCTGCATGCTGCCATGTTCCCCACCAGGATAATAACCCTCGGAAACAGTACACCTCACACATTAAATGCTTTCTTTTATCATTGTTGTCTTGGTCAGTGTCTCTTCTCAGAAATAGAATAGTTACTAAGACACCCACCGATGTCAACTTACCCAAAGAGCTCTCTAGCTGCTGCCAAAATGGTAGATGTTTTGCCAGTTCCAGGTGGCCCATAGAACAAGAGATTAGGAAGCTGCAGAAATTAAATTTTAATGTTTGTAGATTATACACTGTCACAAATAGATGAAACTGAGAATACCCAACCATCTGTAGAATGATATGGTAACTTTTCTAATAGAGAATACACATCTAAAGATTTTTTAATGTAAGTGGTATCACAGTATTTAAAGTTCTAAACTTTACTGCTGGGCAGTGGTGGTGCACGCCTTTAATCCCAGCACTTGGTAGGCAGAGGCAAGTGCATTTCTGAGTTCAAGGCCAGCCTGGTCTACAAAGTGAGTTCCAGGACAGCCAGGGCTTTACAGAGAAACCCTGTCTCAAAACAAACAAACAAACAAACAAACAAACAAACAAACAAAGTTCTAAACATGCCCTTGATTGTGTGTGCTATGTAAGTGACCTTGATGACTCCTGACCTCCTATGACCAGAGTTTCAGGCCACTATTCCCTGTTAGTGCATTAAGTTCCAATTCAGGTAGGTAAATCCTAAAGTTAAGAAAGTAGCTGACGGTTTGACTTTTGCCAAATGTTGCCCTTCTTGTACATTCACGCTTTATTCATGGCTCATTATACCAGGTGCCACTCTGGGCGCCACTTAAAAGCTCTTACTGGCTTCATACTCCACTTGGAAACCAGTAACAAACCTCAAGCACTTGCAACGACTTCTGATAAGAAAGAGCTTTCCCTCTGAATGTCTGCACTTCTCAATGTGGGCTCTGGCTCCATTCTTCATGCCTTTTCAAGACTACACATTGCAAGTTATCTAACATCCATTCTAGTTACCTTGTTTTTTGGTCTTTTTGTTATTTTGTCTTTTTTTTTCTTTTCTTTTCTTTTTTCCAGAGCTGAGGACGGAACCCAGGGCCTAGCAAGTGCTCTACCACTGAGCTAAATCCCCAACCCCCTAACACCAATTCTAAAGTGGCTCTGCTTTTTGTTCGTTTGTTTTTTTTGAGACAGGGTTTCTCTGTGTAGCCCTGGCTGTCCTGGAACTCACTCTGTAGACCAGGCTGGCCTGGAACTCAGAAATCCGCCTGCCTCTGCCTCCCGAGTGCTGGGATTAAAGGCGTGCGCCACCATGCCCGGCCTGGTTTGTAATTTTTTAAGTGCAATAGTTTTATGATTTTCCTCAGTGTCTCAGGGAACCCTCAAAAGCTCCAGGCTATTTCTAGTCTAGGTGCTAATATAACTGTGAGGAGTGTCAGGGGAAGAGGCACACTAGAGTCGCCTCCCCTCCCCGACTGTGGATATATAATCTAAACGGCTACACTCTCTTCAGATTACTTATTTTTATACTATATAAACTGATCTAAAAAAATAAACAAAACAAAATAAACAAAAACCATTGTAGTTCAACTTTAAAATATTTAAAAGGACTTTAATTCTTTAGGGAAAAAAATCACTTTATAAATTTAGTCAGAAATGAGGTGAAAATATCAAACAAGACCTTTTCTTTCTTCTGCAGCACTGGGGAGCAAACTTTTATTTTTAAAGATATATATATATATACATACATACATACATACATACATACATACATACATACATACATACATACATATATATATATATATATATATATATATATACACTGTAGTTGTATAGATGGTTGTGCGCCTTCATGTGATTGTTGGGAACTGAATTTTTAGGACCTCTGCTCACTCTGATCAACTCCCCTCACTCAGGTACACTGTAGCTGTCTTCAGATGTGCCAGAAGAGGGTGTCAGATCTCATTACGGATGGTTGTGAGCCACCATGTGGTTGCTGGGATTTGAACCCAGGACCTTTGGAAGAGCAGTCAGTGCTCTTACTCACTGAGCCATCTCGCCAGCCCACCGGGGAGCAAACTTAAGGCCACTATTTGCTATTTAAATAAGGTTTCTTCATGTTATTTAAATATCTGCCAGTAGGCCAGGGTGGTGTGTTGCATAAAAGACAGATCTCTGAGTTGAGGCCACCCTCTACAATCCTCCTGCCTTAACTCCTCGAATAGCTAAGGCTATGCCTACACCAACAGATCAAGCCAAATAAAAAGAGGTGAACAAATGTTGTATTAGGTGATAGTCTTATACTTGTCCAGAATTGTTAATTTACTGCCAATCGAAACTGTATAATATTGTAACATTAAAAATTAAGTGGCTATTTGGATCAAATCAAAATGAATACTGGAAAGGATTTTAAAGTTTCATAACTTGATTTTTCCTCAGTGTAGAGTACAGATTGAGCATCCCTAACTAGAATTTCCAAATCCAAAATATTTTGAACACTAGTGTGATGCCACAAATTCATGGTTACCTTGAATATATCTTTTTCACTGTATTATTCTTTAATCCCAACACTAAAAAGAGGCAGGCAGATCTCTGAGTTTGGGGCCAGGCTGGTCTACCTACTGAGTTCCAGGATGGTCAGGGCTACATAGAAAGACACTGACACAAAAAGTCAAACAAAGAAACAAACAAAAAAGAAATGGGGGTGGGGGGAGAAGATGCCCACAACAATGTCACACTAACCCACAATTGCCTGCAGGGGTGGGCACAACTTTTTTGTTGTTGTTGTTTTGTTTTTTGTTTTTCAAGACAGGGTTTCTGTTTAGCCCTGGCTGTCCTGGAACTCACTTTGTAGACCAGGCTGGCCTTGAACTCAGAAATCCGCCTGCCTCTGCCTCCCGAGTGCTGGGATTAAAGTGGTGCGCCACCACGCCCGGCCTACAACTTTGTTTTTGATGGTACAAAATCCTCAATTCTTTTTTTGTTTTTTGTTTTTTGTTTTTTTTTTTTTTGGTTTTTCGAGACAGGGTTTCTCTGTGTAGCCCTGGCTGTCCTGGAACTCACTTTGTAGACCAGGCTGGCCTCGAACTCAGAAATCCGCCTGCCTCTGCCTCCCGAGTGCTGGGATTAAAGGCGTGCGCCACAAAATCCTCAATTCTTATGTCACTGTATAAAATTCAGGGCACAGGTAGGTATAAGGTATACAATACAAATGAATTCTGTGTTGATTTGGGAGGGGGAAACGTCTCATCTCAAATATCCTTAATTTGGATTTATGTAAATGCTTTGGCTTAGGTTTTACATGTTTCCCAAATATTAGAAGCCATATGACACACAGCCAACTATATATATTTTAAAATCTGACTTGTTTTGATAATACATCTGTAACTGTAACAAGCTTATATCTTCATGGTTTATTTGTCCTCTTTCTCCTCTAAAATAAAGGCTTATGGAGAAAGGGTCCTAATCTATCTTAGTCAGTGATCTTTACTTCAATACCACATAATAATGATACATAGAAGATGATTTGGCAAACTACTTATAGTTTAAAAAATATCAAAGACTTATTGCATGTATTTCATATGAATAAATTCTTAAATTTTCCAACGTCATCAAACACCATCTACTTACGTCAGCTCCTTCTAAAGACTTTTTCAGCACTGCAACCACTTCTTCCTGGAAAGCAACTTCATCCACACACTTTGGACGGCTGGAGGACGGAGGGAAGGGGGTTATGGAGCACACTGTGGTAGCCATAGAAAAGTCTCAAGTGTTCCTGCTGCTAAGACACCAATGACAGCACTCACATGTTACTTATGAAGTTGAAGGAGGCAAAAACTCCATTTGTATTTACCTTGAATAAATACATACTACTGGAATGAAATTATTTTTGCCTCCTATTTGTATTGCATAAAATATTAAGCAGAATTTTATGTATCATAAAGAACAAACTTAGAATTAAAGTGAACTGCATGTGGAGGCTTACCTCTTTAATCCCAGCAAGGAAGAGACAGAGGTAAGTAGTTCTCTGAATTTGAGGCCATCCTCACCTAACTAATATATTGCAGGACAGTCAGGGCTACACAGTCCTTTTCGCAAAACAAAATAAAATGCCTATAAAATCTCTCTCGAGAAGCTCATGAAGCTGAGTTATAAACTACTATTTAATAATCTAACAACTGGCAACTACTTTGGTTTAAAATAAATAAATAACACACTCTTTCTCAGTTAATACATTAAACGGTCAGTACCATTTTCCCCCTCTTCAAGACAGAATTTCTGTGCAGCCCTTATTGTTCTGGAACTTGCTCCATAGACGAGGCTGGCCTTAAATTCAGAAATTTGCTGAGAGCTGGGATTAAATACATATGCCACCAGGACCAGCTAATAATTTTGATCTTAAGTCACTTATTAATAATTTTTATTTTTTTGAGACAAGTGTCTCACTGTGTACCCCTGGATAGCTTGGAACCCCCTATCTGGACCACAGATATCTGCTTGCCTCTCCCTCTCTAGTGCTGTGACTAAAGGTGTGAGCCACCTGTCATTATTTAGTAATTTTAAGAGAAACTATGACTAAGTTGTATTTCTAAACTTTATGACTGAGATTTTTACTTAGTAAATTAACAAAATATCCTTTTATTTTGAGAAAATTGTATGAGGGCTACAGACATGGCTTAGTGGATAAGAGCACCTGCTGCCCTTCTAGAGGACCTGGGCTCAATTGCCAGAGCCCACATGGTAGCTCACAACCATCTATATCTCTAGTTCTATGGTATTTGGTGCCCTTTTCTAGCCTCTATGGGCATTAGGTACACACATGGTGCACAGACAATACATATGTAGGCCAAACACTCAAACACATGAACTAAAAACAATTAAAAATTTTTTATTTGTTTTGTTTTGTTTTGTTTTGTGTGTGTGTGTGTATGTGTGTTACACATACAGAGGATGTAAAGGGAACACATTTTAGAAGTTACTTCTCTCCTTCCACCTCGATGTTCAGGGATCAAACTCATGTTGTCAGGTTTCTACATCAAGTGTTTTTACCCACTGAGCGCTTTTACTGGCCCCAAACTCTTAGACCCACAGTTTCATAATTAACCAGGTCGGTACTGGGCAAGAACCATTATGTGTGCTATAAAGGTCTGCACAGATGAGGCAGGTAGCAATGAAACCGTCCAAGGAGGTATGGCAGGCATGTGGTGATGTAAGCTTCTCCAAAGGAGAAACAGCAGCATATAAGTGAACAAATGGGAGAGCTTATAGCCAGAGCTATCTGACTGGAGAAGCTGAAAATCCAGGTCCTCCCTTTCCCACTTCCTTGTTAATTAAAAACACACACACACACACACACACACACACACACACACTGATAGTTTTGGAGTGGTAAGATGGCTCAGCAGGCAAAGGGACTTACTGCCAAGTCTGACACACAGAATACAGAGCAGCTGAGAACTTACTCCACCTGTGAAGTGAGTCGAAGCATGCATGTTATGGCATGCATCCTCCTTCCTCAACGATAAAATTTAAAAATATGAAAAATATAGATCTATGGGCTGGAGTATCTATGGAACAGTGGTAGAGTGTTTGCCTAGAATAAGGTTAGTGAGATTCTCAACAGGTAAGTGCGAGCTTTCAAAGCCTGATGATCTGAATCTGATCACCACTTGCTTTGTGGGGGGGACAGCTATGGGATGAGTTGGGGGCAGGAAGAGGGGTGTATATTTGAAGTACTCATATTTGAAATTCTCAATAATATTGAAACAACAAAATAACACATGAGGACCTTGTTTGGCATGTAAATAACCTTAAGATCCTTAGTGATCACAGAGGTTACATCTAGCTAATGGTTATGAATATGCCTAGTATCAACTAGCAAATGACAATGTAGTGGTACTTCACTACTAAAACAACAACAACAAAAATCCCAACAAATTTCTCCATATAATAGTAAAAGGATAAAAGTTAGATTTCAGTAGAGCTGTTTAGTCAGCTCACGGGAACGTTGCTTCCCTTCGTTTCTGTAGGGCTCTAAACCAGTACACTTTATAAAAATCTTAGGTCATCTATAAAACAAGAGAATTAAATTCAACTACTGTATCACTCCAAAGACCAAGACTTATTGGGTGATACCGCCCCTCCCCCCAAAGCTGTGATCTAAGTACAGCAAAGTCCCCCTTACATAAAAAAACAAAACAAAAAAGTTAGCACTTATTAGTTATTTCAACAAAAGTACAAGCAGTTCTTACTATTTTTCCACCCAAGGAACTGGCTTGACTTTCTTGGTTTCTCCACTGCTTCCTGCAGTGGCAGGGGTTCCCCGGTCCTTGGTCAGTTGTGATTTGGCACTGACAGATGTGCCTTTCAGAAATGCCTGCATGGCTTCTTCTCCTGGGTGTAAGACAAAAAGAAACCATTATGGGGCAGCTCCCCTTGAAAGGACCCCTAACCTTGTGCCTTGAGGGAAGGCGGAGGACACATCCCGGTCCCCGCCAGCCTGTAAAAGTCCGAGAACTCCCAGACCGGTCACTTACAGTCGTCGCCGTCCCCCGGGCGCCGCAGTTCCCGCCACAAGACGGCGGCGAAAGGCACGGCGGGAGCGCGCCACGCAAAGCGTCACTTCCGGCGCGCGGGTGACAGCGATGCGCCCCTTTTTGGCTCGTGGTGGATGAGCGCGGCTCCTGGGTGCATCTGGGGCGCTCCGTGGCCAGACCTCAGCCCAGCAGTCACTGCAGAGCGCGGTGGGGGACGAGCCGACCTAAGGAGAAAGCTTAGGCGGGCCCACGCTGAAAGAGGCTTTCATTAAGCCAGAGGCTTCTTGGGTCTGCTGCCACCGTCCGTCAGCCCGAAGGTCGGGGCCAGGACGTGCTCACTTGACCCTTCGCCGGAAGGGGACAACCCTGCGGACTACTGCCCCGACCCCGACCTGCAAGGGCACGGGGCAAACTGCTTTTTAGCAGTGAAGCTAGAGAGAAGGCTCAGCGGTTAAGAGCATTGACTGCTTTTGTGGAGGACTTCGGTTTGATATTTGGGGTTTGGTAGCCATCTGGTGGCTCACAACTGGTAACTCCAGTTCGGGGGGGGGCGTCCAACATTCCCTTCAGGGCTGCAGGCCCAGAATACGCGTGCAGCACGTACTTGCACGCAAGCACAATACTTAAACACACACAGCCCGGGGCATATGTCTTTTTTTTTTTTTTTTTTTCCCCCGAGACAGGGTTTCTCTGTATAGTCCTGGCTGTCCTGGAACTCGCTTTGTAGACCAGGCTGGCCTCGAACTCAGAAATCCGCCTGCCTCTGCCTCCCGAGTGCTGGGATTAAAGGCTTGCGCCACCTCGCCCGGCTGGCATATGTCTTTTTAACAGTCAGTAAAATCAGCTTATTGTAGGGAGGGAGGACCATCTTCTGAGGGCATCTTGTAATTCCCGAGACCCACTCAAAAACCTAGTGATTGGGCAGGAGATTCAACTCATCAGTTAAAAGTACTTGCTGATTTCCCAGAGGACTTTCCAGCATCCTGGAGAAAAAAAAAAGAGTTTGGGTGGACCAAACGAAAAAGAAAGGATTTGAAAGCTTTGTAGTATATACCAACTGTCAGCCGACAGCTTGTCCTGTGAAGGATTTACTAGTCCAAATGAGCCTTTCAGTTCTTAGCCAGCCTCCGCCCTTAGATGTCCTCATGTTAGCATAAGCTCATAGTGTAGTTATGGTAGCAGAGATGTTACATGAGTCCAACAGCGAAGACTGTTCTAGTAACTGCATTGCTGGGATTTAAGTGCCATCTACAGGAATGAAAGATAGTCACTCTTCCTGGGGGGTACCAGCCCTCAGGGGGTTCAACTAACCTTTGCCCTACAGTGGATGAAATGTCATTGTTTCCACCAGAAGTAGACTTTGTCTAATTGTGCTAATTTTCTAGAACCAAGATTCCAAAAGGCTGCGATTCATCAGAAGGGGGTTTGGCAGAAGTACACTTTCAGCCCTAAAACAGACCTACAAGGTCAGAATCTCTGTGGTGTCTGGGACTATGTTTTTATCATATAAGGTTTTTGGTTAGTGAACATTATGTTTCAGCTTCCTCCAGACCTCAGGTGGAAAACCTCGATGTAATCAATCCCTAGTGTCCTCAGTAATTCCAGGGTTAATCCTATAATAAAGACTTTGTTCTTAAGGTGGTTCTGCAAGAGATCCTTACCAGATGGTGGCACCTTAAGCTTAAACTTCCCAGGTTTAAGAACTGGGATTCCAGCATAGGGGCTGAAGAGATGGCTCAGCGGTTAAGAGCACTGACCTCCTTCCAGAGATCTTGAGTTCAATTCCCAGAAACCACATGATGGCTCACAACCATCTGTAATGGAATCTTAAGGCCCTCTTCTGGTGTGTCTGAAGACAGCTGCAGTTTGAAGATGAGCTACAGTGTACCCATATAAATAAAATAACTCTTAAGAAAACAAAACAAAAACTAAGCATAGCTGGGGGAGGGGGCAGTTGCACGCCCCTTAAATCCAGCATTTGGGAGTCTGATCCGAGGACAGCCTGGTCTACAGAGCGAGTTCCAGTGCCAGAAGACAAGCTTTAAGCAAGCACAGATTCATTACAAATTGCCCAGCACAAGACAGGATGCATTGCTTTTCACTACACTATCTGCTATTCTAGCTGAATTTCTTCCATAAAATAGCTCAGTTATTGTGAATGGGGATGAGAATGTAAACTATGCAGGAATATCCCAACTGGAAAGAAATCCTCATGTTTACCACTAAAGGTGGTGGGACCTGGGAGAATGGAGTCTAAAATGAGGTGGGTTAGTCTCATGCAATAACTTTATTCAGAGCACCAGAGAGTTTATAACCCTGAGGGTTAAGAATAAGCACAGGAGAAAAGTGTACAATCATAAGGATAAGCCACACCTGGCAAAAACATGTTTTTTTTTTCCCCATAGAGGCAGAAAACAACAGTAGCCAGTTGTAATGAATAATCTGAAATGAATGCACTCCCAATATACCTGGGAGGGGCATGGAAACACATTCCAAGAACAATTCCGTGTTTTGAAGAAACTGAGGATCGCAAACTTGTCTTTTCTTGGGGTGTTGTTACAAACACACAGAATTCTCACAACTTCATTCTTAGTGTTCTGACACCTTTTACTAGGAAAAAACCCCACTGCTTATGAACAAATACAAAAACCACGTGTAAGAGGCCCATGTGAGGCTGGCATCATCTCTAAGCCAGTGGTTCTCAACCTACCCAATGCTTCGATCCTTCGATACAGTTCCTTATTTTTGGGTGAGGCCCAACCATAAAATCATTTTGTTGCTATTTCATAACAGTAATTTGTTACTGTTATGAATTGTACATATCTGTTCTGCAGGATATATGGCCCCTGCGAAAAGGTCGTTTGGCTCACAAAAATGTCACAACCTACAGGTTGAGAACCTCTATTTTAGGTTCTGATGGCAACAAGAAGCATGAAAGTTAGCTATGGAGGAAAATATACAATATGAAATACTAGGGCCAAAAGGATGTGGCAGCCCCTTTTACAGTCTTGTGTGTGTGTGTGTATTTCAGTTTCAGCATTAACCCAAGTCTATACACTGACCAATGTCCCCAATTTATCCAGGTTGACATTTGGGCAGAAGCTCTGGTTCCTCTTTATGTGGTAGTGCCTCATACCAATTTCCCCAAAGTCATCTGGATGCTATTTGTTGGCATTGCTCTCCTGTGGCAATCATGCCTCCAGCATCCCCACTGCCTCCTGGTTGCCTGCCCTGTGGCCATGGCCATGGTTCACATGGCCTAAGTTTCTGGGTCTTCCACAGTCTGGATGGCTTGGCAGAAAAGAAAGGGAGACAACCCCCAAGTATTGTGAGTTAGCAGGCTGATAATTGATTTTCTTAGCTTATTACAAAGTTATTTAATTATCTATCAATTGACTTCCTTTTTTGGGGCATGGGGTCTGTTTTATGTAGCCCTGGCTGTCCTGGAGCTCACTATGTAGACCAGGCTGGCCTCAAATTCATAGAGATCTGCCTGCCTCAGCCTTTTGAGTGCCAGGATTAAAGACGTGCACTACAATGCCTGGGTAGAAGTATTTTTAATTTTTATGGTAAGTATTCCAATTCCCTCCAAGTGATTATTTAACTCAGATTTATATACTTCAAGATATGTACAGGCTTAAGTTTGGTTCACCAAATAAAACTTTGTAAAAGATGTGGATCCAGTTTAGAAACGTAGGTCACTTCCAAGGTTCCCAGCTCAGTTCATTTAACACTCAGAAGTGAGAGACAGGAAAGCAGTGGGAGCGGCGGCGGCACCAATAAACAGTGAATGAAATAAAGAGTGAAGCCCTACACCTCCAGGTTCAAGCTCAGCTCTGTCTTTTTGGGTAAGCGATTTTAAAACATTGTATTTTAAATTACCCCTCCTCCTCTTCCTCTTCTTTTACCTCAACATTCTCCTTCCTCCCTTCTCTCTACCTCCTCCCTCTCTCCCTCTTTTCTCCCCCTCCTTCTGCTTTGCGTGTAGGATATTTAATAAAGACTTCATACAAACTAGGTACTTGTTCACAGATCCATACCCTGAATTCTAAATTTCCCCTAACAACAGGAAAGTGAAAGTATGTTGTCTCCTTGGAAAGATCAAATTCACTGGAGATGTAAGCATGGTGCTGTGTTCAAAGGAAGTTTCACCTGGGTTAGTGTGCCCCAAAGAAAAAGCCTTGGCTGAAGCTGTAGACAGAGAAGGACTGAGGAGGTGTGGGTTTTTTTTTTTTTTTTAAGACATGGTCTGTCTATGCATTTGAAGCTGGACTTAAATTTGCTGTTTAGCCCAGGTTAGTGTTGTAACCACCATCCTCCTGCTACAATGAATGATTCTATGCTACAATGAGAATGATCTTTAAGGCAGCTCCTGCTAGCTCAGTATGTCTCATTTATATACTAGAAAAGGGCCCTGTATTTATATGTGTGACCTTTTACTTTTCTTTCCCACAAAATAAAAGGAACCAATGCACCCCAAACAAAAAACAAACAACAACAAAACAACAAAAACAAAACAAAACAAAAAACCAACCTCCTCTCCTGCAAAAACAAACAAACAAACAAGCAAACATAATTTAACAAGTTTAAACTTGGGAGACTTGCAAGTCTTCTCTATTGTGGCTTCATTCTGCCACCTAGTGGTCAAGAAGAGAAAATTAGACCAGAGAAAAATTAATTTGTCATTGCCATTTACCAAGTGCTTTCTGATTTGTGTGGTTAAACCAAGCCTATGTATGAGTTGACTATCTGATGTTTCTGAAGAAAACATCAATTCAATATTCTAAACCCTAGACTCCCAAACCAAGTTTTCCAAAATACTTGTAGAGTATTGTAGAGTGAGAGGCTCTAATTCCCCTGAACTCTCTCTCCTGCTGCGTCCTCTCCTCGCTCCTCCTTTGAAGGAAGGGTTTATTTCATTTCTAAATTTAAAGGTGTTGTCCATCACCGTGGGGAGGTCATGGTGGCCAGAGTGTGAGGCAGCTGGTCAGATTGCATCCACAGTCAGGAAAAGGGAACACAGAGGGAACAATCTAGTGTTCCTCTTCCTTTGAACTCCTCACATTTATATCAGCACCTAAACTAGAAATAGCCTGAAGGCCTTGAGGGTCATGTCTTCCCCGATATGCTGAGAAAAATCATAAATAAACACTGTCCCACTTAAAATCACAAATCCAAAAACAGAAAAATCACAAATCCTTGCTGGGTGACAGTGGTCCACTCCTTTAATCTCAGCACTCCAAAGGAACAGGCAGGCGGATCTCTGAGTTCAAGGCCAGCCTGGTCTACACAGTGAGTGCCAGGACAGCTAGTACTGCACAGAGAAACCCTGTTTCAAAAACCCAAAAACCCCAAACCAAACCAAACCAACCCCCCCCCAAATCCCTTAAAATATTGGTGTAACCAAGATGAATATATAAAGGATTGTATGCTGGTGACCATGTTTTGACTTCTAAGACCATTTCCTTCATGTCTGTGCTTCCCAGGATGGAGACATTGGCAGGTAAATCTCCCCCGATGGTAGAAGCAGCGCATCCGTGTCCAGTGATGTTCAGAGGATGGCTGCTGCTCTCACTACCTTAACAGCATTGGCGGGTGCTGCTCACCTCCCCCAGATCTTGTGAGGTGCCTGTCACAAATACAGTTGTCACTGCCTTAGGATAAGAACAGTCTTCTGACCTTCTGGGAAAGTCTCAACTGTGCTCATCCCTGCACGGTGAATTTCACTGATCGGCTGTTGTACTCTGGTGGGTCAGTTTCCTTCCTTGCAAAATAAAATCGTTTTCATGGAGGACTGTTGTACGTGGTGGCTCTGTGGTCCCTGGCAGCATCTGGGACACTGAGCTACTGACCCTGCAGGTATGGTCCATTCAGTTCATACAGGGAGTAATCCAGGGGTTCTCATCCCCCCCTCCACATCTCCCTCACAGTGGAAAGACTGTCACCCCCACCCCCTCCACAGTGCCTGCTGCTGTAAGGCAACTCCAGGGCCTTAGTGGCCTAAAGAGAAACTTCCTGGTGTCTCCAGTAGCCACAGCTGGAGGACAGAGGTGAGGCCTGAGCCAGATGCTCTCACTCTTACTACATTCTAGGATGAGGACTCCAACCAGGCTGCTCACTTCTATAGACTCTGTCCAGCTGCCTTCACAGCCTCCCACATCTAGGGGGACTTCCTGGAGGCACTGTGTGCTGTGCTCTATGTTGATCCGCCCTCCACTGCACGCGCGCACCCCCCACCCCGCGCCTGTCCTGAGCAAGTGCTAACTTCAGAATGGTGTGTGGGTCCTCTAAGCAGCAGTGAGAATCTTCCACAGCCTCTTGCATGCTGGGCGAGGTGACTGTGCCTCTGTTCCCAAGCCCAGACCCTTTCTGCTCAGTGCCCACCCTCCAGTCGGTCACTTGTTCAGAATGCCTCTCTTTGCAGCCGTACCCACTCATCGGGGCTCCCCAAGCCTTGGTTCATCCCTGAACAGAGGCCTCTCTTGGCTCTCTGCTTTAGAGGTCCTTACTCAGCTGACTTCAGCCCTGGGATGCCCTTTCTGTAGTACTGTTCATTAAAGAGTCTATTTTGGGCTGGTGAGATGGCTCAGCGGGTAAGAGCACCCGACTGCTCTTCCGAAGGTGATGAGTTCAAATCCCAGCAACCACATGGTTGCTTACAACCACTCGTAATGAGATCTGACGCCCTCCTCTAGTACGTCTGAAGTCAGCTATAGTGTACTTATGAATAATAATAAATGAATCCTTGGACCGGAGAGAGCAGGGACTGAGCAAGTGGGACGACCGACCGGAGGGAGCAGGGCTGACCGGGGGAACAAAAAAAGAGTCTATTTTATTTCCAATTGTGTGTATATGGAAGTGCATTTGGGCAGAGAGCTGGAAGAGGGCATTGGCTCCCCGGAAGCTGGACTTCGAGACATTTGGATGCCTCTCTTGTGGGCTCTGGGAACCGAACTTGAGTCCTCTGCATGCACAGAGCCCTTTCTTAACCACTGAGCCATCTCTGCAGCCATCCGCTTGCTGGGATCTTTTGTGCACATGCTTGCTCTGCTCATCTGCCTCCTTAGCAGTGGGAGTGGGAGTAGAAAGCAGGGATCTTTCAGAATGCAGCTACAGGATGTAGCCAAGGGAATCTTTCCATCCCAGCTTCTCCATCTGAAAACAGGGCTAGAAGCATGGGGCACTGGGAAGATGGCATTTGGATGAGCACCTGACACCCCACGAGGAACAAGGCTGGACCTTACCTACTCTAATCATTAAGCAAGAAAACGTCCCGTAGGCTTGCCCACAGGTTAATTTGGTGGGAACATTTCCTCAACTGATGTTCTCTTCCCAAATGACTTATCTGATACACTAGCCATCGGAGAAATGCAAGTCAAAACCTCATTGTGTTTAGTTTCTGTTTCCAGGATCTGTCCATTGGTGAGAGTGGGGTGTTGAAGTCTCCACTATTATTGTGTGAGGTGCAATGTGTGCTTTGAGCTGTACTAAAGTTTCTTTAATGAATGTGGCTGCCCTTGTATTTAGATCATAGATATTCAGAATTGAGAGTTCATCTTGATAGATTTTACCTTTGATGAGTATGAAGTGCCCCTCCTTGTCTTTTTTGATAACTTTGGGTTGGAAGTCAATTTATTTTGATATTAGAATGGCTTCTCCAGCTTGTTTATTCTGACCATTTGCTTGGAAAATTGTTTTCCAGCCTTTCACTCTGAGGTAGTGTCTGTCCTTTTCCCTGAGGTGGGTTTCCTGTAAGCAACAAAATGTTGCGTCCTGTTTGTGAAGCCAATATATTAGTCTATGTCTTTTTATTGGGGAATTGAGTTCATTGATGTTAAGAGAAATTAAAGAAAAGTAATTGTTGCTTCCTGTTATTTTTGTTGTTAAAGTTGCGATTCTGTTCTTGGGGCTGTCTTCTTTTAGGTTTGTTGAAGGATTACTTACTTGCTTTTTCTAGGGTGTAGTTTCCATCCTTGTGTTGGTGTTTTCCCTTTATTATCTTTTGAAGGGCTTGATTCGTGGAAAGATAGTGTGTGTGTGTGTGTGTGTGTGTGTGTGTGTGTGTGTGTGTGTGTGTATACAGGGTTTCTCTGTGTAGCCCTGGCTGTCCTGGAACTCACTCTGTAGACTAAGCTGGCCTCGAACTCAGAAATCTGCCTGCCTTTGCCTCCCAAGTGCTGGGATTAAAGATGTGTGCCAACACGCCTGGTGAAAGATATTGTGTGAATTTGGTTTTATCATGGAATACTTTGATTTCTCTATCTATGGTAATTGAGAGTTTTGCTGGGTATAGTAGCCTGGGCTGGCATTTGTGTTCTCTTAGGGTCTGCATAATATCTGTCCAGGATCTTCTGGCTTTCATAGTCTCTGGTGAGAAGTCTGGTGTAATTCTAATAGGCCTCCCTTTATATGTTACTTGACCTTTTTCCTTTACTGCTTTTAATATTCTATCTTTATTTAGTGCATTTGTTGTTCTGATTACTATGTGTCGGGAGTAATTTCTTTTCTGGTCCAGTCTATTTGGAGTTCTGTAGGCTTCTTGTATGTTCATGGGCATCTCTTTCTTTAGGTTTTGGAAGTTTTCTTCTATAATTTTGTTGAAGATATTTGCTGGCCCTTTAAGTTGAAAATCTTCGCCAGGCGTGCATTTTCTTTGATTGTTGTGCCCATGTTCTATATGGAATCTTCTGCACCTGAGATTCTCTCTTCCATCTCTTGCATTCTGTTGCTGATGGTTCCAGATTTCTATCCTAGGTTTTCTATCTCCAGAGTTGTCTCACTTTGGGTTTTCTTTATTGTTTATACTTCCCTTTTTAGGTCTTGGATGGTTTTGTTCAATTCCACCACCTGTTTGGTTGTGTTTTCCTGTAATTCTTTAAGGACTTCTACCTCTTTAGCAGTGTTCTTCTGTATTTCTTTAAGTGAGTTATTAATGCCCTTCTTAAAGTCTTCTATCAGCATCATGAGATAGGATTTTAAATCCAAGTCTTGCTTTTCGAGTGTGTTGGGCTATCCAGGACTGGGTGAGGTGGGAGTGCTGGGTTCTGATGATGGTGATTGGTCTTGGTTTCTGTTAGTAAGATTCTTAACGTTTTTCTTTCGCCATCTGGTAATCTCTGGAGTTAGTTGTTATAGTTTTCTCTGCTTGGAGCTTGTTCCTCCTATGATTCTATTAGCCTCTGTCAGCAGACCTGGGAGTCCAGTTCTCTCCTGAGTCTCAGTGGTCAGAGTACTCTCTGCAGGCAAGCTCTCTCCTCTTGCAGGGAAGGTCCACAGATATCTGCCGTTCAGACCTGCCTCCTGGCTGAAGATGAAGGCCAGAAACAGGGCCTGTCCCAGAAGATGTGTTGCCTCTGCAGTCTGCATGCTCATCTGTACAGACTGGTCCCCGAGGGACATGGGACACAAGATGGCTCTCTCACCTGCTCTGGCGGTCAGAGCCCTCTTGGTTGGACACCTCTCCTCTGGCGGGGAAAGTACCTGGATGTCTGGAGCCCGAAATGGGGTCTGTCCCAGAAGCTGTGTCACTTCTGTAGTCCACACTCTCACCTGCGCAGACTAGTCTCTGGGGGACCTGGGACCCAAGATGGCTCCCTCACCTGCTCTGGTAGAGCCCTCCAGCTTGTCCAGCTTGTACAACCACTCTGGAAGTCAGTCTGGTAGTTCCTCAGAAAATTGGACATAGTACTACCAGAAGATCTAGCAATACCTCTCCTGGGTATATACCCAGAAGATGTTCCAACTGGTAATAAGAACACATGCTCCACTATGTTCATAGCAGCCTTACTTATAATAGCCAGAAGCTGAAAAGAACCTAGATGTCCCTCAACAGAGGAATGGATACAGAAAATGTGGTACATTTACAGCTATTAAAAACAATGAGTTTATGAAATTCTTGGACAAATGGATGTATCTGGAAGATATCATTCTTAGTGAGATAACCCAATCACAAAAGAAGTCATTAAATATGCATTCACTGATAAGTGGATATGAGCCCAGAAACATAGAATACCCAAGATACAATTTGCAAAACACAAGAAAATCAAGAAGAGGGAAGACCAACATGTGGATACTTCATTCCTCCTTAGAATATGGAACAAAATACCCATGAAAGGAGTTACAGAGACAGTTTGGAGCTAAGAGGAAAGGATGGACTATCCAGAGACTACCCCACCCAAGGATCTATCCCATAATCAGCCACCAAAACCAGACACTATTGCATATGCCAGCAAGATTTTGCTGAAGAGACCCTGGTATAGCTGTCTCGTATGAGGCTATGCAGGTGCCTGGCAAATACAGAAGTGGATGCTCACAGTCATCTATAAGATGCAACACAGGGCCCCCAATGGAGAAGCTAGAGAAAGCATCCAAGGAGCTGAAGGGTTCTGCAACCTTATAGGTGGAACAACAATATGAACAAGAACCCCCAAAGCTTGTTTCTCTAGCTGCATATGTAGCAGAAGATGACCTAGTCGGCCATCAATGGGAAGAGAGACCCCTTGGTATTGCAAACTTTATATGCCCCAGTACAGGGGAATGCCAGGACCAAGAAATGGGAGTGGGTGGGTAGGGGAGCAGGACGGGGGACAGTATAGGGAACTTTCAGGATAGCATTTGAAATGTAAATAAAGAAAATATCTAATTAAAAAAAAAACCTCATTATGATTCCAGTTTTACCCAGTCAGAATGTCATAAGAAAACAAATAACATTTTCCTAAGACAATAAACAACAATAAATTCTGTCAAGCATGTAGATAAATAGGATGCACTTGATACACTGCTGGTGGGAATGATAATTAGTTCAGTCTCAGTGAAAATCAGTCTGGAGTATTCTCAGAAAATGAAAAATTAGCTGGGCAGTGGTGGTGCACACCTTTAATCCCAGCATTTGGGAGGCAGAGGCAGGTGGATTTCTGAGTTCGAGCCCAGCCTGGTCTTCAAAGTGAGTTCTAGGACAGTCAGGGCTACACAGAGAAACCCTGTCTTGCCCCCTACCCCACCCCACCCCCACTCCACCCTCCACCAAAAAAAGAAAACAGAAAAAGAGAAAATGAAAAAAATAGATCTACCACACAGAACCTGGTTCTACTACTGCTGGGTCCAAGTCAGCATATCATGGAGGTGCTTGCACATTCATGTTTACTGCAGCTTTATTCTAGCGAACGAGTTTAGGAGCTCAGCAATAGAGACTGCTTAAAGAAAATATGGCTGGGGAATAAGTGGAGATGTAGTGAATGGAGCCAGTCTCAGAAAGACGAATTGTGTGTGTGTGCCCTCCTCTGTGGCTCCTGGGCTTTACAAACCTATGTAAAATCCTGCATGTGTGCATAGAGTGAAAACACAAGTGAGAGTGCTCAGGGGAAAAGAGCACAAATGGGGACTGGAGAGATGGCTCAGCGGCTAAGAGCACTGGCTGCTCTTCCAGAGGTCTTAAGTTCAATTCCTAGCAACCACATGGTGGCTCACAGCCATCTGTAATGGGATCTGATGCCCTCTTCTGGTGTGTCTGAAGACAGCGACAGTGTACTCACATATATGAAATAAATACATCTAAAAAAAAAAAAAATATACAAATGGTGGGGGGGGGAAGAAATCCAAAGACATGCATGTCGTTTCAATGTGTGAGCCTAAGGTTGCCCATCTAAACCACTCAGGCCAGGGTCAGCAATAGTCTAGCAGCAGAAGTGAGTGCCTCAGGTGAAGAACAGCTGTGGATAACACATAAGCTGGTTTTTATTCTTTATCATTTCTGGTACCAGGGATAGAGGTCAGGTGTCAATGTAAATCACTCTACCACTGAGTTACACTTCTAAATTAAAAACATTTTTCCTTTCTTGAATGTCCAAAAATTCGGGGTACTGCAGCATCAACTCACTCTTCTGCAGTTAGTGTTTATGTCTCGAAATATGACTTGACATTGAGTTGTTTCAGTAAATTGTCTTTTAAAAGTCATGACTAAACAATAATATACAGTGAAATTTAACCACACTTAGAGGAAACTCAGGCCTTTGGGGAAATCTGGACTTTTGCTTAAGTATTTCACTTCACATGTAGGCGAGAATTGAGCTGTGGACATGAGCTCCTGAAGGGAATGACCACGTTTCTGTGGCTGCTTCATTCTGGGCAGTAACATGTCTGTCCTGGTAAAAAACAGCCTTGCTGGGCGTCTGTGGCATACACCTTTAATCTCAGCACTTGGGAGGCAGAGGCAAGAGTTTGAGGCCAGCCTGATCTGCAGAGCAAGTTCCAGGACAGCTTGGGCTACACTGAAAAACCCTGTCTTGAAAAACAAAACAAAACAAAATACCAAAAACAAAAACAAAAACAAAAAAACACAAAACAACAACAACAACAACAAAACCCCAGAAAAAGAAAAGAAAAAAATCAAACCAAAACAAAGAAAAAAGAAAAAAAGCAAAAACCCCAAATGCTTCAAGACATGTGTGGTTGAATGTTTTTCACTTCTAGTCTCTAAGCAAGTGTGTGTTTTCACACAATGCCCTCTGTGGTGAGTGGCGGATTCTCCCCAGAGCTCACCAAATGATAGGCTTTCACAATGCTCCTGGGTGTCTACCAGACCCAGCAAAGTATTGATGTGGTTTTGGGGTGAAAGTCACTCTGTCTTGTGCAATAGTTAGAATCTGCTGAAACCAGCAGTGTTCCTATATGGGACAGGGGTCCAGAGCTAACCCAGAGGGAGGCTATAACTGAGCAGACGTGAAGACCACGAGGCATTGGGGAGCATGACGCCCTTTGTGGTCAGAGAGATCCAGCTTCGTGCCTTGGGTCTGTGCCTCTCACTCTTACTGGTTTCTGGCTTCTCCATTAAGGTATCTGCATGGGAAGACTGAACTACTCCTTGACTCAACATTGCTTGTTACTTACTTTGTACAAGATACTACTTAGTCTAGGGGTTAGGGAGCATAACGTCAAGTAGGTCAAGCCCCTGCTCCAGCATGTTTGCATTCCAGTAAGAAGCGAAAGACAGTAACACACATACAAAACAAGTAAGAAAATGCAACAACAACAACAACAACAACACACACACACACAAAATAAGTAAGCAAAACGCTAAGGTAAAGATATAGAGTGATACAGCTTTGAGTTGCTATAGTTCTTCTCTCTCCTTTGCTTCATACAGTTTGCTCGGGAAGCTTCCAGAGCGATATGGTCACAACTAACAGCCCTTGGAAATGAGCTCGTGTCCTTAATCTTCATGACCTAACATGATTTCTCTAGAAACATCTGTGCATTAGCAGGAAGACAAGATGGAAGATCATATTTTGACTCTCCTTCCTTGGTGGGTTAACACTGCTGGTCCTATCCACTAGTAAAGACAGGAAGGACCCTTAGGCTCCGTGTGGCCCGTGGAAGGTGACACCTGGAGGGAGCAGATGCTAGGCCAGCCTTCGCCTGGGAGCAGTCTGGCTCTGGGTGTCTTATTGGAGCGGCTGCTGGCATCCAGAGCTCTTTCTGGATTCCATGATTTAATTCATCGGCTTT
This sequence comes from Mus minutoides, assembly GCA_902729485.2. Lineage (NCBI taxonomy): Eukaryota > Metazoa > Chordata > Mammalia > Rodentia > Muridae > Mus > Mus minutoides. The sequence goes on from CACVCL010034230.1 coordinate 57,589, forward strand.
GTGCTCCTGAGAGGCAGCTCTGGTCTTTCAAAAATAAGATGTGAGTTCACTGGGAGGTTTCCAAGGTATTGCCTTTCCAACCGCAAGCCTTTTAGGAGCAGTTCAGTGAGTGGTGACTGCTAGTTGCAGTTGGCTGTTAGCCCGGAGTTAACGATAGACAGAAAAGGTATATACTTAAAGGGTCTGGAAAGCGAGGCTTATCTATTCACAGAAAACGAGTTTCTAAAAAATTTAACTTGAAACTTGGAACCAGGAAAATCTTAGAACACGGTTCTCCAATGTCAAGGTAGGTGTTCTGTGACACTGGGCTTGAATCATGTAGGGAGCATAGATTTTAGAATTTGGAGCCTTGAACCTGCCTCACACCACACCAGGAACCTTCCTGTACAACAGCCTTCGGAATTCACTTACATGGTCTTTCCTCAGTATAGGATCTGGACTAGCAAGTGGAGGACACCTTCTACTGCTTAAAGATTTGTTTATGTATACGGGTATTTTGGCTGCATGCATATTTGCATACCAAAAGAAGGCAGCAGATCCCATGGAATTACTGTGGGCACTGGGAATTGAACTCAGGACCTTTGGAAGAGCAGCCAGTGCTCTTAACCACTGAGCCATGCCTCCAGCCCATCTATTTCTTATTCTAGTACAGTCCCTCTTCATTCTTACTGAAATATTAATGTCTGGACCACACAGCTTCCCATTTTGTTACAAAGAAAGAGCAGGAGTATTGTGTGAGAATCAGTGTCGTTGACTCTCCAGGACAAACTTATGGGAGAGGGAGGTCTCCTGACCCCTGAGCAATCATTTTACTTCAGGATATTTTTCATTGCATTCAGAAACATGCTGTTTTCATTATTGTCCTTACCCTTGCCCCATCTATTGCTCTGGTAGAGAATAGCCAAAGCCTGGGAACAGGATGGCTTGACAGAAGCTCTACTTGGCTTCCCAGACCCAAGCTGGATTAAACCAGGTTCCCTAAGGAGGAGTCCTAAGGCAGCTGCCAGGAGCAAGGAGCCCACTCATTGGCTATTGGCAGTGACTGGGTTAGCCAATGTTGAGATGGGGTCTGCCTGGCCCCATGAGTACCAGACTCATGAGACCTGCCTGGCCACTTTCTCCTCATTTCTGTCTGCACGATTGTCAGTGGATTTGACTACAGCAAAAGGTAAGAACAATTCTACATATCTGGCTGGCTGGGTGTGAATGCCCAGTTCCACTTGGTCTGTGTTCAGATTTTACTCTCTGCAGCAGTGTGAGGATAGATGTTGAGAAAACTCAGACCATGGAAACATGGTTGGGGCAGATAAGCTTTGGGGCTTTTCTTTAATTCTTCAAAACCAGGCCTCGAACTCAGAAATCCGCCTGCCTCTGCCTCCCGAGTGCTGGGATTAAAGGCGTGCGCCACCACGCCCGGCCTTCTTCAAAACTCTAAGAAAGAAACAATAACCTTTCGATCCACATGCTTGAGCCTAACCCGAAGTTTGCCCTGTTCATTTGACGGCGGGATGCCCACTGCAAAAAGAACCTGGACTTAGTGGGGTAGGAGGGTCTATCCACAGATGAGACTCCATTGGAAAGTGGGATCTGTTGCTTTTCAGCTTGATGAGTTACAGTGACAGGAGAAGCAGGCAGAGAGGGCAGCCCGAGGAAGCCCAGTTGAGGTCAGACTGTAGGATCCGTCTCTATCACTTAGTTCTACTCAGCAGATATGCACGGAGCATGCGCTGTAGAACATTTGTCAGGGCTGTGAGTGAAAACATGGATATAGTTGGGGACATCTGTCTGCATAGAGACATTTTAGGGGATTGGGTGACACAAAGTGGTGAGACACTGGAAAATAGTGGCAATCTGGACAGAAAGCCTCATTTTGAAAGATATTTTCTGACAGAGGCGCTGCAAAGCTAATTCTTGCTCCATGAACACCGCGGAGGTAGAGGAGATGAAGGAGGGAGGGGCTTGGAAGTCAAGGCTGCCTCTTGTGTGTCACGATTTGTAAGTCCCTAGTCTGAAGAAATTTTGTTTGTGAGACTGGGTCTCACTATATATTTCTGACTGGCTTGGAATTTACAAAGACCAGGCTATCACTGAACTCACAGGGATCCACCTGCCTCACTGGCTCCCAAATGCAGGGAGCAAGTGCATGCTGAGAATGGGTTTTGAATCAAATCTCACAAGAGTAGAGCCACCTCACTCCCCGTGATGTCATTAAAACAAACAAACAAACAAACAAACAAACAAACAAACGGCAGCGAGTTTGATCAGCGTCATTCTGGGTGCAGGAGGGCAGGTGGAGCAGGCCAGAGGGGCATGAGAGTGCAGTTTGGTTCTTGGAGCAGTTTGGTTCCCAAGGCTTAATGAGTAATCCTTGATGCCTCTCTCCCTGTGTCTTGGGGAATCTTACGAGGGCTTGCTTTTAGCCTTGTATATGTGAACATGTGTGCATGCGTATGTGGAAGCCAGAGGGGTCTCTCCATATGAGGTGTCTTTCTTAATCCGCTTTATTTATTTATTTATTTATTTATTTATTTATTTATTTATTTATTTATTTATAGACAAGGTCTCTCACAGAACCTGGAGGTTGACGAAGAAGGCCAGACTGAGGTCTTTGATCTCTGGAGCTATTCTTGTCTCTGTCATCCCCTACACCAGTGTCAGGGTTAAAGGTGACAGCTTTTTTTTTTTTTTTTTAAGAGAAATTCTTCATTTACATTTCAAGTGTTATCCCAAAAGTAAGGTGACAGCTTTTGGCATGCATTCTAGAGATCTAAATTCAGGTCCTCGTGCTTCTGCAGAAAGCACTAATCAACAGAGCCATCACCCAAGCACTTAAAATTTTATGTGTGTGTGTGTGTGTGTGTGTGTGTGTGTGTGTGTGTGTGTGTGTGTGTTTTGATTAGTGCTTTCTCAAGTTCCTGGAGAGAGAATGTGCAAGTACACTCCAGAGTCTAATGTGTGCAGACACGCTCATTCTATGGCAGGCACACAGAGGGGAGAGGGTAACTTTTGGGAGTCGTTCCTCTCCTCCTACCTTGTTTGAGGTGGTTCTCTCTCGTTTCTTCTGCTCGTTCACCCACCGTCAGCCTCAGGAGACTGTGATCGCCACTGCAACTTGCTTTTTATGGAAGATCCAGGGATTGAACTCAGGCTTCCATCCTTGCCCAGGAAGTGCGTTTTCCTTTGCCCTCATTTTGGTTTTTTTCCAAGGAGGTTACAGAGACAAGCATTCCAGCTGCTTGTCAACTCAGAGGACCAGTAGTTCCCATGTACTCTGCTAAAGTCAGGAGGCCATATCTTGGAAAGCAAAGGCTTCAATCAGGAGCTCATCCTACAAGCTTCATGGAGGGACGCTCTGCTTTGCCAGTTTCTTGAGAGTGTACAAGTGTGTGCACACATATATACTGGACATGAGAATGCTAATGGCTCTCCAAAGGTCGAGTGACACCTTCCAGATAATCTTAAGAGCTAGACCAAGGTGCCTGAGTTCCTGATACTGCCATTTATGATTGGGTTGTGCCATTGTGAAATGCGAATATTAACTTAATTTTTATTTGTTTTTGCTTGTTTATTGTGTGCCTCTGAGATTTGAGCTTAGGGTTTCATACACATTAGGCAAATGCTCCACCACTGTGTTCTACCCCCGGGTACCACTTTGATCCTTAAGAATGACTACTTCCGGGGCTGGAAAGATGGATCAGTGGTTAAGAGCACTGACTGCTCTTCCAGAGGTCCTGAGTTCAATTCCCAGCAACCACCCAGTGGCTCACAAACATCTGTAGTGGGATCTGATGTCCTTTTCTCATGTGTCTGAAGACAGCGACAGTGTACTCACATATCTAAAATAAATACATCTTTAAAAAGAATAGCATCTTGGCTTCTTCATGTCTCAGTGTCTCCTGCTTATTGCAGTGAGAAGCAGGGCTAAACACAGGCTAAATGAGATAAAACCTAAAAGTACTTTGTGCTGATGCACACCTTTAAATTTAGCATTCAGGAGGCTGAGGCAGGTGGATTTCTATGAGTTCAAGGCCAGCCTGGTCTGCAAAGAGTTTCAGGGCAGTCAGGAGTCCCTTTCTTTGTCTGTCCATCAGTCCATGTGTGTGTGTATGTGTGTGTGTGTGTTTCCCTGTCTCATAAAACAAAATGAAGTATCTTATGCGAATGCTAGTCTGCAGAATTGTCACACGTCAGAAATGTTCTCCAGTTCCTCATCTTACAGGACCCCATTGAGCAGGTTAGGATGCTGGGCCCAAGTTCTGAGGCTAATCTTAGAGGCCAGGCTGGTTTGTAAGCTGGAAGTCTCTTAAGGTACATCTTCCTCCTTAGTCAACTTCCTCTCTCTCCCCTTACGCCATCATGCCCCCTCCTTGGAGTTTCATGAAGGTGAAAACAACCGACAGACCAGGCTTGCAGCACATAGAGCGCTTCCACGAGGATGTAGGAAATGCATTCAGTCTTTCTGCTTCTATACGCAAGGATGGGAGGGGCCTGGAGTTGCTTTTGGCTCTGGCATTTCTCTGTGCTTTTGTGGTCTCTACTGGCTGGGAACATTGACCTCTTCTCTCCTTTGTAGCATAGTCTCTGCCAGTCCCAGAGGAAACTCCACTCTTGAATTTCACAAGATTCTGATGTTGCTGCTGAAATACCAGCAGGTCAAAGAGGAGTTTCACATCTCCTTCACTATACTGTGGTCCTGAAACATGCAGCCACCCCTCTGCGTAACTCATGTGTGGTTTGCTAGGAAGGCCAGTGGGTCATTGGATATGTTCACTTTTTAAAAAAACATTGAGGCAGGGTTTCTTTGTATAACAAATAGCAGAGCCCTGGCTGTCCTGGACTCTTTTAAAGACCAGGCTGGCCTCAAACTCACATTGATCAGCTTGCCTCTGCCTTCCGAGTGCTGGGATTAAAGGTGTGCACCACCACTCCTGGTCCTACCTGGTTGCTTCTTATTTTGGCAGAAATGACCAAACCTTTCCAGCTCCCAGATGTCTCAGCTGTTGGTCTCCCTCTTGAGGCTGTGTGGGTGAACTGAAACTCAGCATCTTTCCACAGTGGCTGATACATTAATATTTGTTTGCTTCCCTTCTCTCACGAACGTGTACAGTATTTTGTAAGTTTATAAACCACTCCACACTTTCTGCCAACCGGGTCTTATGATATTATTGTGAAATCACATTTCTAGGCAAAAAGCATGAAGCCAGGGAGGCAGATGGAGCAGAATGAGGAGGGGGCTGGCAAGCCAGGCTATTGGACTGACAGTCTTCTGGTCTCTCCCCATGGGGAAGGGCACTAAAAGGCAGGATATGTGATTGTAGTACGTTTCTCTTCCCCATCTGTGCCAGAGTCTGTTATCCGGCCAGGCCTCTACTTCCATGTGTTCTGTTGAATCTGGATTATCACTTGTCTTAGTCAGGGTTTCTATTCCTGCACAAACATCATGACCAAGAAGTAAGTTGGGGAGGAAAGGTTTATTCAGCTTACACTTCCATACTGCTGTTCATCACAAAAGGAAGTCAGGGCTGGAACTCAAGCAGGTCAGAAAGCAGGAGCTGATGCAGAAGCTATGGAGGGATGTTCTTTACTGGCTTGCTTTCCCTGGCTTGCTCAGCCTGCTCTCTTATAGAACCCAAGACTGCCAGCCCAGAGATGGTCCCACCCACAAGGGGTCTTTCCCCCTTGATCACTAATTGAGAAAATACCCTACAGCTAGATCTCATGGAGGTACTTCCCCAACTGAAGCTCCTTTCTCTGTGATAACCCCAGCTGTGTCAAGTTGACACAAAACTAGCCAGTACATCACTCAAGCGCCCAGCAGCCTCAGTTCCTCACCCTTAAGTCAGAGCAGTCCTAAGTGACAGCCATTGCTAACCGGCTTACTCCAGACACCCCACTAGGCATGGTTTGGGGATTCTGTCGCTCAGCCTTCCAACAAACACATAAAGGGCGAGAACTGATTATTTGTACCCGAGCATGTGTCTTTTTGAGTACCTCCTGTATTGTCTCCAAAGTGGCTGTGGTCATTCAATGAGATGGTGGGACAAAGGCTTTCCACATGTAAAGCATTACACTGGACCCTTGCTGTCTACCTCCAACACCTATCCACGACGTTTCTTTTGTAACACACTCTTGGATCCTTGCTGTCTACCTCTAACACCTATACACAACGTTTCTTTTGTAACACACTCTAGCTGTAGATTTCTCTCTAGCACTTGGTTCCATTCAGTAGTTTCCCTATAGAAATAGAAGTCTTTCAAAATCGGAGCGCAACATTTGCTTTGTCTACATAAAAAAAAGAAACAATGTTGAATTTTTTTTTTTTTAAAGAGGCATTCTGTGTTGTCCTTCATGGGTATCCAGAGCTGACTTTACATCCAGAACTCTGTGAAAGTGAAGCCTTCAGTGAGGATCTGTCCTTATCAGCCAAAGGCTTAGGGGCTGGAGAGAGAGCTCAGCAGCTAACAGTATGTGCAGAGGAAATTTCACAAAGAACCTGGTTCACAACTGTCTGTAACGTAGTTCCAGGGGATCCAATGCCTTCTGCCCTCCGTAGGTGCCTGTACATAGATGTATACCCTTATGAATATTCAAATAATTAAAAAATAAAAATAAATCTTAAAAAAGAACAGCTAAGGGTGTGCAGCGTTTAGTAATTCAGTCCCATGACACTCGGGGAATCCCAGAACAACCATACCTGTAAGTAGAGAAAAGCGTTAAGAACATGGAGGCGAGGGGGAAGAATGTGTTTTTAGATGAGAAAGATTATTGGTTTTTCAGTAGAGAGAGAGAACAGAAAACTCTAGAGTTCTGTCTTTTCCTTCCTTCCAGCGTTAGGGATAGGTTTTGAGCTACCCTTTGTCTTTGGGGCCCTCCTTAACCGCCTACTTTATTTCAAGCATTTTGGTGTCTTTCTTATTTCCCCATGGAAAAGATTGGTGCTTCTTAGAATCTTGAGTTGAAGTTTTTAGGAATATGATTGCTGGAGCTGTAAAAAGGGCAGAGTTGACATAAGACAGACACAATCTTAAAAGTCTCAGAGCAATGGCGGGCAAGATGACTCAGTGAGTAAAGAGGCTGAACCTAATGGCCTGAGTTCATTCCCCAGGACCCAGTTGGTAGGAGGAGAGAACTGACTCCCACAAGGTGTTCTCTGACTTCTGTGGGCACACACACACTTACACACACACACACAGCACAGCACTACATACCACACACACACACACACACACACACACACACACACACAGACACACACACACACACAGACAAATTAACCAACCAACCAACCAACCAACCAACCAACCAACCAACCAACCAATAGACTGACCGACTGACTGACTGACTAACTGTAATAAGAGAGTTCCAGGGCAAGCCTTCTTTCTCATTACAAGAGGAACATTTGGGGACATTTCCTCTGGTCTTCTCTACCCTGCCCTCTTTTACTCTGGGGAAGAGACAGACCTAAGCTCTGCTTCATTTTATTTGTAGTAGTTTCTGAGACTGGGTTTTTGATCACTCCAGATTCAGTAGATGGCGACAGAGTCACTCAGAGACATTATGAGCCAATCTGGGGCAGACTCCTGCTCTCCCAGAGCAATGCTGGGGCAGTTGTTTCTGGCTCACTCCTCCCCACACCTGCCAGTTCCAATTTGTGTACAGTCAAACTAGAATTGGGTATTTAAAGAACGATGCTCTAAGGCAACCGGCAGTGCAAGGATGAATTTCATCAAAGGTATTTGAAATGATCTTACGCCACAGTTTATAGCACCATTAAAAGAAAGTCACAGGTATAGTAAAGAATGATATTATATAGAGAGAGTGAAAAAAAAACCCAGAGTATTACCAAATCCTTCCAAGAATAAGAACTGTTTATTGCTTGGAATCAAGGAAAATGTCAACAGAACTGAGCAAATAAATGACAGACTCCCTGTACACCTGGGAATGAGGACAGACAGACAGAAGGATGATCTGCACCCAGAGGGCAAGTCACAGCAGTGTGACATAAGAAGACAAAACGGTGACACACGCTCACAGAATCGCCTGCAGAGATGTTAATAAGGGACGGGATGTAGCTCAGTGGCAGAGCAGTTGCCTAGAAGAGATGAGTAGAGAGGCCCTGGGTTTGAGTCTCAGCACTGTGGGTGGAGATGGCAAGAACCTCCACATAAAACCAGCCAAACGTTACAGGAGCTAGGCGTGCTGGTACACCCACGTAATGCCATTTCAGGGAGGCCAGCGCAGGAGGGGTACCCTGAGGTTGAGGCCAATTTGGGCCATAGACAAAGGCTCTATATTAAAAAAAGGATAAAACTTAAAAAGAAAAGTCTATGTAGTGGTGGCTTCTTTTGTAATCCCAACACTTGAGAGGTGGCAATGAGGCCATCATGATTTCAAGGTCATCTTAAATCCAGTAATTGAGTCTTTGAGGCTTGACTGGGTTCCATGAAACTCATTCTCAAAATAGTGCCCCTCCAAAAGACCCCAAATCAAAACATCAAAGATGCAACAGTGTGGAAGAAACACTTTGTGACCCAGTAAATTAACTGACAGAGAACACTTATACAGCTACTTAACGAGGACCTTAAAGATGACTGGAGGATGAAAATCATTTATTTTGCTCACTAAACTTAACAGTTAAAACAGATGTTTTCTTTTGCTTTTGTTTTGGTTTTTGGTTTTTGAGACAGAAAATACATATCACTCTGACTGGACTGTCCTGGAACTCACTATGCAGACCAGGCTGGTTTCAAACTCACGAAGATCCGCTTGCCTCTGCCTCCCGAGTGTTCCAGCTTGTGTCACTCTGCTTGGCTAGCAATACACTTTTTTTTCTCATTCCGGTCAACCCTGATCGCTCTGGTCTGCCCCGCTCACTCCAGTCAGCCCTGCTCGCTCCAGTCAGCCCCGCTCGCTCGCTCCAGTCGGTCCCACTTGCTCAGTCCCTGCTCTCTCCGGTCCAAGGATTCATTTATTATTATTCATAAGTACACTAGACTTTAGACGCACCAGAGGAGGGCGTCAGATCTCATTACGGGTGGTTGTAAGCCACCATGTGGTTGCTGGGATTTGAACTCATCACCTTCGGAAGAGTAGTTGGATGCTCTTACCCTCTGAGCCATCTCACCAGCCCGCAATACACTTTTTAAAACTGAGACTACCCAAAGCTGGCAAGAGTAATTCAGCTAGGCCTGCTTTTTTTTTTTTTTTTTTTTTTGCTGTGCTGTGCTGAGGAAGGAACCCAGGTCCTTGCATATGCGAGGGCAGTGCCCTGCTACAGAGTGACACCCTTAGCCTGAGATAGGTCTTTGTGTACATACACTCATGTTCTTTTGGGTGACAACATCGTACCTTGTAATGTTGTTACATATGTTAAATGATTTTAAAGAGAGGCTGAGAGAGAGCTCAGTGGTTTAGAGAGCATGTTACTCTTCCAGAGGATCTGAGTTCGGTTCCCAGCACTGAAAGTGCGCAGCTCACAACTGACTGGTACTTCACCTCTAGAGGATTTGTCATCTTCTTCTGGCTTCCTTAGGCTCCTGTACACAGATAACACACACACACACACACACACACACACACACACAAAAGGAAAAAAAATTAAAAATTTTTTTAAAACTTAAAAATGTTTAGGTGGGCTGGAGAAACAGCTCACGATTAAGACCTTACACTTGTTGATTTTCCAGAGGACTCAGGTTTGGGTCCTAGTACCTACACGGCGCCTCACAACTACCCATAACTCCAGTTCCAGGAAATTCTCTTTGGGTCTCCTTGGGCACACACACACTCACTCACACACCATTACACACACACACTCTCTCACACAACCGCACACACAGAATCATTCACACACACATAAATTAAAAACAAAATAAGTCTTTTTTTTTTTAACAAAAAGGTTAATTAGGGCATAGTGTCATATGCCTTTAATTCCTGCACTTGGGAGACAGAGGCAGGTGGATCTCTGAGTTCCAGGTCAGCCTGGACTGCAGAGCAAGTTCCAGGGCAGTCAAGGCTACAATAGAGAAACCTTGCCTCAAAAACCCAAGAGGACAAAAAGTTTAGATTTCTGGGCCCAATAATTTATATCTGGGGACATATCATAATAGGAAGACAAGTTTTTAGAAAAGCTGCCTGCCTGAAAACGGCTTTGATTGATTATTTTTAAAGCAATACATGATATCATTTGTTGCAGATTATAAAATATTTTGAAGTGGAAATAAGCTAAAAAATATAAACCAAGTTTAAAAGAGCTACAGATATCTTGGCCATATCCAGTCTATAGACTGGCGATGCATATATTTTAAATGATCATAAAAGTTAGAAAGACTGAACGCAGACGCAGGAGAGGGCCTTTAGGTGAAGGGTGGGCTTTGCCATTTTAAAGAATAAACAAATTCTTTGGAATCAGAGTTGCTTTTCTCCTCTAGTCTCCAAAGAGTTTCTGTGCAGGTGTGTGTGTGTGTGTGTGTGTGTGTGTGTGTGTGTGTGTGTAAATGCATGCACACAAGTGCTCACAAGTGCACACATGTGTATATGAAAACGAGGGAGGAAAGGCAAACCTGGGAGTGAGGAGCTGGTTAGAGTTGAGTGGAACAAGCAGAGGAAGCCAGGACGGGATGCTGGGATATTCTGCGTGTGTGGTCCTGCACTCAGGAAGGGGAGACTGGAATCAGGCCATCCCTGCTACCTGTGGATTTACAATTCTGAGGCTGAAAGGAGACTGATTGCAGGAGATTTTGCTATTCTTTGCAGATTTCAGAGGAGGATGTCTGAGTGTGATGGTTTGTATATGCGTGGTGGCCCAGGAAGTGGCACTATTAGGAGGTATGGCCTTGTTGGAGTAGGGTTGTCACTGTGGTTGTGGTCTTTAATACCCACGTCCTACCTTCTTGGAAGCCAGACTTCCACTAGCAGCCTTTAGAAGAAGATGTAGAACTCTCAGCTCCTCCCACACCATGCCTGCCTGGATGCTGCCATGTTGCCATCTTGATGAGAATGGACTGAACCTCTGAACCTGTAAGCCAGCCCCAATTAAATATTGTCCTTCTAAGAGTTGCCTTCGGGGCTGGAGAGATGGCTCAGCGGTTAAGAGCACTGACTGCTCTTCCAAATCCCAGTAACCACATGGTGATCTGACACCCTCTTCTGGTGCATCTGAAGACAGCTACAGTGTACTTAGATATAATAAATAAATAAATAAATAAATAAATAAATAAATAAATAAATAAGACATAAAGTTTAAAAGAATAAAAAAAGGTTTCCTTGGTTGTGGTGTCTGTTCACAGCAGTAAACTCCTAACTAAGACACTGATGAAGGCTTCCTGGGTGAGTGAGGGCTGGGTAGCCACTGAAGGCTCTCTGGGAGAGGTGAGTGTGTAGATGCAGATCTTTGGAGTGGATTCCACCTAGCCGGATAGGACATGATGCAGGTCCTGACTGGATATGCCATGTGAGCCTGCCCTTCCCCTGACTATTCACCCGTCAATTTCAGGGCTCAGGATGCTACTGTTGCAAGCTCTCCTGTTCCTCTTAATCCTGCCCACTCATGCCAACGATGACATTACTACCACTGAAGAGCTAGCTCCTGCTTTGGTCCCTCCACCCAAGGGAACTTGTGCAGGTTGGATGGCAGGCATCCCAGGACATCCTGGCCACAATGGCACACCAGGCCGTGATGGTAGAGATGGCACTCCTGGAGAGAAGGGAGAGAAAGGAGATGCAGGTATGTAGAAGAGTACTGGTGATGGTGGGGGGGTGTCTTTGCAGGGTAAGTGATTCTAGTGATTAATTAAGGCCGAGACACAGACACAAGCAAGAGTCAAAACCTTTATCTATCTATCTATCTATCTATCTATCTATCTATCTATCTATCTATCTATCTATTTATTTATATTTATGGTTCATAAGTATCCTGGAGCTTGCATTGTCCTCCTGGAGTGGGGCTAGGTGGTACCTACTGAGGTATCCATGACTTCACTTCATCTGTGTCTCCTTCTCTCTGCCTACCCCCTCCATACTACCAATGTATTCCTACTCTTGCTTTCTCCGTAATTCTTGCTCTATCCATTAGCATTCATAAGCAATTTTCATGTGTTTCTGAAGCACTCAGTAGTGTGGTTTAGTCAAGAAGACAAGTGTAATGGGTTGCCCTAATGTTGCTTGTATTCTAATGCTAATTTGGGACCCCCCCCTGCAAGACTGTGCCCCAGAAGTGAGAGAGTCTGCATGTAAGACACTGAGTGACCCTGCCCCCAAGTTATTTATGATTGGTAAATAACGATGTCAATGGTCAATAGCTGGGCAGAAGGGACACAGGTAGAATTTAGGTTTCTCACTCGGGCTTGGGTTCAGAGGAGGAGGAGAAGAATGTGAAGGAGGAGCGAGGAAGTGTCCATGGGGTAGGAATTGAGAGCATGGCCCTGAGGGCTGCCCAACTGGAGTGAAGAGCAGCTCAGATGAAACATAGTAATAAC
>CACVCL010034233.1:0-69194 GCA_902729485.2 Mus minutoides
AACATCCTTTTTTCCCTCTGTAGTTTCCTGGCCATAGAGTAACCAGTCTGATCTTTTGTATACCATCCTTGGCCATGTGCATTTTCCCTCTGGCACACCCATAAAAAGTTGAAAGCAATGGAGTTCCCTGATCTTGAACTAAAAACTCTAAATCTGTAAGCTACAACAACTCCTTTCTACTTATAAGATAATTATCTCGGGTGTTTGGTTATAGTGTTAGAAGGCTGACTAATAGAGTAAAAACAACAAAAGAAATCCTTACTGAGGAACAACAGCTTTGTATCTCTTGGCCTGCCAGTTTCAAGTGTACATAAGACATGTGTGTCTACCAATGAAAGGTTGATAATTCTCCTATGAGGTTAATTTAGTATCTCACATGACTTCCTCCATTAACATCTGCCCTGGTCATAGATTTCCTCTTGGAAGGCATCTCTCCAACCGGGAAGATTGTAAATACATAGGATGAGGAGGTGCCTTTGTGGTCATCTGATTCAGTGCTCTGTCTTATGAGATACAAAAATAGTCCCTACTGATTCAGTACTAGCCAAGGACTGTGGGCCTGTTCCAACCACCACACACCCAGCTGTGCCTGCAGGAAACATTAGAAGTCCTTCCCAATAGGTGGGCATTGATGCCATCATATGGCAGGTCACCTCTTGGGCTATGTGACTTTTTCATTTCAAGGAAACCCCCCATGAGCCACAGAAATCAAATAAAACCCAGTGTGTCAAGGAACCCAAGTGTGATAGGCAGGAAAAAAAGACCCCCTAAAGATGCCTACATAGAAATCCATAATTCCTAGGACATAAGTAACACTATATATCTAATGTATGAGGACATCAGTCAGATGGCTATGAAATGGGAGATTTCCCTGTCCTGAGTAGTCAGGCAGACGCAGTGTAATTCATCAGAAGGCAAGAAACAAAAGAGTGAAGCTCAGAGTCGAAGGGAAATTGCTCAAACCTACCCTGCTGTCTTTGAAGATGAGGAAGCTAAAAACACACAATCATCTCCTCCAACCTGGAAAGAGGTAGGGAGGGAAATTCTCCTACAGAGCTTCCAGAAATGAGTGTCACTCTGCAGGAAGACTACTGGCTTCCAGAATAGAGGGAATGCATCCCAAACGCTTAGGTTAGGTTGAGGCTGCTGACTTGGTGTTTATTTGGTACATAGTGAGAGTGGTGACACCTAAGGCCTCTCAGAGTCAAATCCCCAGACAAAGGGCTGCATGTGTTTGTGACCCTCAGAGATCAGTCTGTGACAATCCAACCACTGAGGCACAAGGATTCCAATACTCACCTGCAAAATAGCTTAGGTAGAGGGTGACAGAGGGAAGACCGAGGGGCACAGAATCAGACCGGGTCCATGGTGATGGGGGATGGGCACAGAATAGCTAGCGGTGATCAGAAGTGTTGATGTTAGGCAACCCCACTGCGGCCACCGACAAGCCTCACCGAGGTCTTGGAGAGTGTGAGACCACTCACTTGCAAAGCTCTTTCCCTGGAAGTGGGTGGACTTCCAGATGTCAGCGTCTCACCTCCTCGGAGAGCTCCTCTAGAGTCCAGGTTTGCAGATAAGTCACTCTCTTAGTCAACCCCCAATCAGTCTCTGATGGTTTTATCAACAGGTGTCTGTACTCATTTACTTCCCTGGCTAGGATATAGCCCCCATGAGAACAGAGCCTCTGTCTCCCTCATGTTCATCTCCTCAAGGCTTATGTTAGTACCTGGTACATAAAAAAGCTTAATCAATACATTTTGAGGAGTTGAGGAGATATCCCCATGAGTAAAGCATGTGTGGAACTGCATTCTCATCCCCCCATGTGATAGTCAAGCATGGTGGCTTGTGTCTTTAACCTCAGTTCTGGGAGGCAACGATGTATAGACTCTTGGGGCTTGCTGGCCAATCAGTTTAAAGGTTTATTTTTATTATATTTTAATCATGTATGTGCATATCTTTGTGTATGTATGTGCACGAATGCAGTTGCCTTTGGAGTGCTGAAGAGGGTGCCAGGTCCCCTGAAGGCAGTTGTGAGCTGCCCCATATGGGTACTTGAGCCCTCTGTAGAGTAGCGACCCTGGGCCATCTCTTCTAGCCCCACGGCCAGTTTAGCTGAAACAGTGAGCTCAAGACACATAGAGAGATTCTGTCCCATAAAAGTGACATGGAGAAGACATCCCAACAGGGATCTCTGCCTACATATCCAAGAGTTCAGGTGCACAGCAGGTGTCTGGGCTAGGGGACACGTGAAAGAAAATCATTAGGAAAAAAAAATAGAAAGTTCTTAGTCACTCAAAGGTGCCTCATACATTACTTCAAAGTCCTTAGCCTTATGGGACCAAGAGATGGCGCTCACACAGACAGCTAGACGTAAAGAAAGGACAAACAGATCATCTTCCCTAAAGCTGAGGGTGATGGGTTTTAGCAGCGAGCATGAAGCAACAGTGCTGTTTCCTGTTGCCATTTGAAGGTAACAACTCCAAGCTTCTAGGTTTCTCCTCATCTCCCTGCATTGACTCTCATCTGCTTCCTCTGTCTGCATCAACTGGCAACGCCATCATTCAAGAAGTCCTCCAAGCTGGAGAGCTAGGAATCCAACCTGTGCTTCTTCCTTCACTCGTCCCAGTTTTCAAATCACGAAATCATCTTCTCTTTTACAACAAAACAAAACAACACCAAAATAAACAAACACAAAAAACCAAAACAAACAAACAAAAAAACCCTGCTTTGTGAACCGTCCTTTTCTTTGATGGATGGCTTCAGTGGCTACCTAGCAGTTATTTTTGAAAAAATAAATATGTTCATTACACTCCCTTCAAGGTCAACTTAGCATTTTACACTGAGCAAGAAATCAAACTGCTTTTCAAAAGAAACTCTAGCCGAAGAAAAATTGGAAAACGGAGCTTTGGAAACATCAGAGTTTTGTGACTTTTCTGCCAAATCTGAGCTGGGTGCACAAACATCTCTATCAGAGAACTTTAGATTTTTTGGCACACGGAAATGATTGACCTATTTTAAATTCTTTTACTCAGAGCTTCAGAAGAAAGCAAACCTATGTTTTTTTCACACTGTGAAAATGTATACCCCTCTCAGTGAATTTATGAGGACAACTGACTGATATCATGGATAAAAGATACATACTAACTAGACCTCACTTTTTCTTTTTTCCCCTTTTCGTGTGTATGTATGTGTGGTGTGCTGACATATGTATGAATATTCTGCATGTGTGTGGGCATGTGTTCTAGTTTATTTCTGTTGCTATGATAAATACCATGACCAAAAGCAACATGGGAAAGAAGGGATTTGTTTTGTTTACATTTCCAGGTCACATCCATGAAATCAGAGTAGGGACTCCAAGAGGAACCGAAGCAGAGACCACAGAGGGATGCAGCTTACTGACTTTCTCTCCAGGTCTTGCTAAGCCTGCTTTCTTATACAGCCCAGGACCTGCCTAGGGATAGTACCACCCACAGTGGGCTGAGACTCCTCATCAATCAAAAAACGAAGACAATTATTCACAGACATGGACACAGGCTAATCTAATCTGGACAATCACCCAACTGAGACTTCCTCAGATGACTCTGGCCTGTGTCAAGTTGACAGTGGATGCTAACTAGGATAGCACGTATGAGTATGTATTCACGTGCGTGTGGAAACCCAAGGCTGATGTCGGGAATTAGTCTTAAGCCCACCAATGTGGCAAGAGTCAGTGGTTAGCTTTCCCTGGGCATCCCTTACTTCCCACTTCTAAGGCTGGAATTACCGGGAGGCTGCCACACCTATTCAGCATTTTCGGCAGTCCAGGGATCCCAACTCTGGGTCCTCACACTTGTGCAGCAAGTACTTTACCATGGACGCATCTCTCCATCCCTGTAACCAGAATTTCATCCAAAGCTTTTGCAGAGGCTGGAGAGATAGCTAGAGGGGTATGAGTACTTGCTGTGCAAACATAAGGACCTGAGCTCAGACATCTAGTATCCACAACCCCAGACCTGTGGTGAGCAGGTACACACACAGAAGGAGCATGAGAGTTTGCTGGCACTCAGTAGGGATGAACGATGGGGCACTCTGGGTTCAGTGAGAGACCCTGTCCCAAGAAAGAATGACAGAAGACACCTGATATCCTACTCTGGCCTCTGCATGTGCACCAACCTGTGCATGTGTACACACACATATACCATATACATACATGCTCAGGTCTGCATAGTTAGGAGATACAATAGAGAGCATGGTTTCTTGATTTTTCCATTTGGATCTTTGTCCTTCTACAAGGCCTTTCCAAGCCATGGCAGCCACTAGAATGAAGAACTGAAATCTGAAAGAGGATCAAGATATAATTCAATATAAATCGCTCAAATGAGCCTGCTTCTCCCTCGGAGCTGCTCTCACTCCCGGGAGGTCTTTCTCCACTCTCTTCAATAAATCTTAATAAATCTACACTTGCTTTGCCCAAAAGATTACACTGAGATGAAACTTGTTGAAAATGAGTTTCCCTTTAGTTTTGGTTTGGGGTTTAGGTGCCGGGTCGTTACACCAAGCACATGGGTCATACCCCTAGGCCTTACTGTAAATGTTTTAATATCAGTTTTTCCTGTTTAAACTTTCTTTTTTGAAGTAGGCTTTTACTTTATTTATTTATTCTGTTTGGGGTCTTTGGCTGTGTGCTTGTCTCTGAGACAGACTTTCGTGCTTGAGTTCAGTTTGTAGTTGAGGATGACCTTGAACATCTGATCCTCCTGTTTCTACTTGCCAAGCACTGGAACTGCAGGCGTGTGGCACTACGTGGGATAAGTATGCTTTAAAATGTACACACCATATTATGCTATATGATGTATTACACAAGCATGTAACTTACTTGAAATAGAACAACACTAGGTATGGTAGGTAGCTGATACCTGCCGTCTCAGTACGTAGGAGAATGAGATGGGGGAATGTCCACAAGTATGACGTTGGTCGGGTCTACATGGCAAGTTCTGAGATTTTCTTATGTTTGAACAGTGCTCAGTGGCTCACATCATTGGCCTCCACGCTGCTGCTTGTCAGCACAGCTGCGGGTCTTTCATGGCCAACAACACGAGAGACGCACACTCTGGTAAGCGCACTGTTGATCCCCGTGTGTGCCCAGATTCAACGGAGTGTCAGCTTCTGGGTGCAGAAAGGCGCAGTGGTAGTTTGTAAACTCCATAGCCTTAGCCTGCTGCTTAGAGAAGGGGAGCGGAGAGCAGCCTCAAGCCCTGGTTTCTAGCCCTAGCTCTTCCCTAGCTCTTCCCCTTTTTCTCAAGAAAGCATATGGAATGCCAGTGGGGGAGAGCCACCACATTACAGGGGTGACCTTCAAGCTGCTCTAATGTGGGTTGTTTTTTTCCCTAGGAGGGAAACCATTAGGAACTTAATAGTTTATTATTAGTAACACATTATTTGTTCACAGCCTGGTAA
This sequence comes from Mus minutoides, assembly GCA_902729485.2. Classification (NCBI taxonomy): domain Eukaryota; kingdom Metazoa; phylum Chordata; class Mammalia; order Rodentia; family Muridae; genus Mus; species Mus minutoides. Next base: position 5,437 of record CACVCL010034233.1, read on the forward strand.
TTTGAGACTCATGGGATGAGAACCTTAGACTTACTCAGCGTCCAGGCTGAGCTCCCCGCCACACCCCACAGCAGCATCCGACTCTCCTTTCTGCCGTGGCTCACACTGTTCCTTCTCCTCTGCTACCTGCATAGGCTATGTTATTCCAGACTCCTGGCCCCAAACTCCTACTGCCCTCCCCACCTAGCTAACTCCCACTTTCCCACCACTACGCTCAAAAAAGTGTCCCGTCAAAGAAGTGACCCCCCAGCTGTGCTCTGCCACAGACTCCCATGGCTCTGAGATGCAGTGTGGCTCTGGCTGTAGGAGCTGACCATCCGCACCAGATTAGGAGCTTCTCAAAAGCCAAGGAGGGAGCCTCAAGGGCAGTTACAGCTCCTGGCGCATGGAATACACGCTGCAGATGGTTGCTGAGTTAAGGAGAGAGCGAGGGAATAGGTGAAGGAGAGCATGTGCCATTCTGCAGACATTTCGGACCCATAAGATCAAAACTCAGCCTAGTGATTCAAGCCTCTACCCTAAGTCATTGATGGTTTATAGCCAAAAACAAGAGCTAAAGGATTATGAAGTACAACTCGGGGAGCCTTCAGCCGGCCCAGAGGAAGCAACCTTGCTCTCTATAGCGCTTTAACCATCAATGCAGCCACCTTGTAGCTTCATATCACCTGCAGGTGATACTATCCACCTCTCTGTCTCCAAGAGAATTCTTCTCCTTCCAAGTGCTGAGATTTTTGGTTTTGTTTTTTAAACTAGCTAAGGGCACTTTTCCCTCTTGACATTTGCGAGTGTTCTCCTCAGCAAGCTTTAAGCAAGCACAATGTGATATCCCCCACCCCCCACCAATGCTCTTAATTCCTCTTAAAATTTGCCTGCGTTGTTATTAAGGGGAACCCAGCTCTTCCCTTTTGCAATGAAAAGAAAGTTGGCTAGGACCAGACCACGGAGGCAAAGAGGCAGCTTTTAGTCAGCAAGGGCTGACAGCTCCTCTCACTGTCTGCAGCCTCCCCAGTCTTGATTTGGCCCTTAACCTAGTTTTTACAGAGACTCTGCCAAGTGACAAACACATTCCATCACCCGTGTCTGAATAAATGAACCAGGCTTTTGCCAGAAATGATAAGTCCTGTTCCCAGAGAAGGTTCTAGGCTGTAGCACTCAGTCGGAGGGTTTTTTTCCTTGCCACCGAATGGTCTAGTTTCCACTTGGCTGTCCTTTCCACAGCAAGTGTGGGCTGTGGCTGCATCCAATATTGAGTTGCACTGAGAAGATGAAAGGTTAGGGGCTCAGAAACCAAATTCAAAGGGATCAAAATAGTCGTGGTGGCAAAGCAATTGAGCAAATTGTTTTGAAGGGTTGGCAAATGAGGGGTGGGGGTTGTGGAGGAAGAGAAGGAGGAAAGAGGGGAGAGGGCGAGGGAGAGAGAGAGAGAGAGAGAGAGAGAGAGCAGCCTTCTGTCATGTTTATTGTTTTGTTTTGGGTGGTGGAATGTGCATAAAATATATCTGATACTGAAAGTATAAAAGTTAAAATGACCTTCAGGGCTACTGTTCTGAGGGTCTCTTCCAACTGTGTGGAAGTTCTATAAACCGCACAGACTTTGGATCTTGTTAATTCTGATGTGAGGTCTTCATTTGCTTGATATTTTTATAATAAAGTTCATAAAATTAAAAAAAAAAATCTCAACATAGGGTTACGACAAGTAAAGGCACTTTCCACCAAGCCTTAGGAGCTGTGTACACTCTCCAGAACCCACAGGCTAGAAGGAGAGAACCAATGTCTGCAAATTGTCCTCTGGCTGCCACCCTTGTGCCATGGCACACAGCTACACACATATACATGCATACATATACACAAGAATAAATCAATGTAGAAAGATAAAAATATATACTTATTTCTCATAGAGTGACTTGAGGTCATGGCACCGCAGCCATTGAATGCTTGTCAAATACGTAAATCCCAAGTCCCATTCACAGAAAGAAAGAAAGAAAGAGAGACGGAGAGAGAGAAAGAAAGAAAGAAAGAAAGGAAAGAAAGAAAGGAAAGAAAGAAAGAAAGAAAGAAAGAAAGAAAGAAAGAAAGAAAGAACAATTTCTTAAGGTAAGGGCCTGAGGATCTATTACTTATAATAATTTTTAAAATACACCCTTTTCCATGTTAGAGACAACATCTCACTATCTAGCCCTGGCTGGCATGCAACTTGTTATGTAGAGGAGAGTGACTTCGAACTCAGCTCACAGAGATCTGCCTGACTCTGCGTCCTGAGTGCTAACAGAGAGAGAGAGAGAGAGAGAGAGAGAGAGAGAGAAATCAGGAATCCATTGAAGAGAACTAACATTGTGATAGGGATCCGGAAGTGTGGATCTTCACAGTTGATGGCTTCTGGCAGAAGTGGGAGTGGGGAAGGACTCAGTTTTCTTTAAGGGGCTGGCCACTGGGATTTTGATCATGCTCTAGTGAGCATATGGGCAGCACAAATTGGACTTGACATTTTCTTTTCTTTTCTTTTCTTTTCTTTTCTTTTCTTTTCTTTTCTTTTCTTTTCTTTTCTTTTCTTTTCTTTGGAGGAGGTCACAGGAATGGACCTGGGAAGACTGCAAAGTGAATGTAACTGGTGCATTGTTTGAAACTCCCAAATAATTGATACTAATATTATGTTGGATTGAAAGGTTTTGAAATAAAAAGCTGTTGGTGGGGCGGGGAACAACAAGCACTGGCCAGGGTTCGATTCCTAGAGCCCACATGGCAGCGTACAACTGTCTGTAACTCCTGTCCCAGGGGATTTGACACCTGTGGTACACAGACACACAAGCATGCAAATCACCCATAGACATAAAAATAACATTTTAAAAGAAGAAAACGGACCTTCCATGGGCTATCAGGATGATTCCATGAGCAAGGGCAGTTGCCACCAAGCCTGAAAACAGAGTCTCTCTGCTGGTGACATGAAACTGTGTGGTAATACAATCACTTGAAGACAGCTTTAGACAGGGTTGTATTTACAAATGCTGAATGTATATATTAAGATGCAGAGACTTTTCTTCCTAATGCCTAATAGAAATGCATTTGTATACCAAATCCACGAGCAGAGTGCCCCCCTGTTGATATAAGCAGGGTCTCGGTGACAGCTAAATGTTCACTGGCAGTGGATACACATCTGCATTTTTAACTAACATGCTGGTTGGCTGCAGGGAATTTTGAGAATCTTTGCATTCAGTATTCTGGAGATCTATTTGCAGAACAATCATAATGGTTTCAACAGCTCTCAAAATCCACCAGGCCAATGTATTTGAGTTAGTCAACATAGCATGAGTATGTTTTCAATGCTGTACTAACAACAGAACATCAAGGCGGAGTTACACTTAAGCACCGTCTTCGTCCCACCATGCCTGTGAAATCGAGCCGTACAGAAAAGAGCATTTTACAAACAACTTAAAATTTTAATTATGTTCTCACAGCCATGGTCCCGGGCAGCTGCTGCTGAGCCCAGGCGTGTAGCACTGTTGTGAATGAATATTTCAGGCAGGCTGTTTTCCCATGAAGTTCTTTTGATTCAATAAAGCCAGGATATGTAAGCTCAGGAAATAACTGAAAACAAAAACCCCTCAATCCTTGGAAACTGTCAAGAAGCAACTGAGAAAATCCCACCCCGGATCAAGTGGAGAATTTATGTGCTTAAAGCAGCTGGCACATTTGGAGTGTTCACCTCACAGAGAGGTCCCCTAAACATGAGCAGCCCTAGACACTAAAATGGAGTGCCTACAGGCCACTTTACAGTAGTGGAAGGGCAGTCAGGAGTGCAGTATTGTGACAGGTCATCTTGGTTGTCTACTTGACGGATCTCAGATGAAGAATTGCCTCCATCGATAGCCTGTTGGCTTGTCTGTGTAATTTACTTGATTGCTAATTGATGTAGAAGGGTCCAACCCACAATGGACCTTACCATACCTAGGCAAGTGGGCTTCGGTTAGGTAGGAAAGGTAGAGCCTGGGAGGAAGTCAGTAAACAGTGTTCCTCTGTGGATTTTTCTTCAAGATCTTGCCTTGAGTTCCTGTCCTAGCTTCCCTTCGCGATGGATACTGACCTGGAAGTTTAAGATGAAACAAACTCTTTCCTTCGAAAGTCACTCTTTGCCATAGTTCACCATAGGAACAGATAGCAAACTAGAACATCCCCTTAAAGATAAACCAAAGATCCAAGCCATTCTTGATGTATGGATTTTCCACAAACTGAAGGGGTCAAACAAACCCACATGTAAACTCTCTGGCATCCTGACACACATGGAATGGAAAGACCCTCACAAGGAAGGAAGAGACACTCAATCAAAGTTACACACTGCTATGATTCAAAGTCAAGCCATAAAGCCACATTCTTAAACACTCAACAAAGTCATCGCCCTCACACCCTCTGTGAGAAATCTCAGCCATCAGTGAGAAAAGACAGAAGTGACAACTTAGCCTTTCTGAGTGCAAACCACAAAGCTGCCATTCTGCCAAACCTATGTCCATTATAGAACCTGCTCCCTGCTGTAGAGTCTCCACTTATTATCTCTCAACCGACCTGAGTGTGTGTTGTGTGTGTGTATGTGTGTATTGTGTGCATGAACATTTACATGTGTATACAGGTATGTAAAAGAAAGATGTGTCCTGATCTATAACTCTCTTATTACCTTGAGACAGGACACCTCACTGAGCCTGAACATTTTGATTCAGCTGCTGGCACTTAAGCCCGAGTGTACCCCAACACTTTTTTTGGCATTACAGACATGGATAGTCATACCCAGTTTGTACCTGTGTGTTAGGAACCTGAACCCAGGTTCTTATGCATGCACAGTGAGGGAGGGCTCTTATCCCCTGAACTACCTTCTCAGACCAGAATGATTTTACAACCTTACCACAGAACAAAAGCAATGTGAATTTGTACTTTGAAATTCAAGATTGATCAAGGCATCCAGGCAACTCCAAGGATAAACAGCCCTTCCACCACCTCCATCCCCCCAGTGCTCTACGGGCTAAGCTATGGTGTCTAATGTGTATGTATAGAGCAGGGTGATGCACTAGATGTACTTGTTAGTTAAGTGATATTGTCAGCTTATAACAGGGTTTCTGGGACACAGCCCCCATTGTGAACTGATAATGGACTGTTCAGAAGTAGCCCATTGGCAGGCACCAACATCTTAACCTTAAGATTTAGAAGTGCCGAGGAATGCAGCTCAGCTCTGTACTGCAAGGGTAGCACACTTAGGCGTAGCAAATGAGATGGAAGAGCATTCATTGTAACAGGACCTTGGCACACAGACAACGATGTGTAAGTGACTGTGATGGGACACGTGGGAGGAAGAACTCTGACTGTACAGAAGGAAGTTTAGAGGCCAGGACTCAAGGGGAAACTTATCTCTCTTTCCATCATTAATCTGCTGTCTCAAGAGAGCTGGCAAATACTTTAAATATCAAAAGCCTTGGTCACTTTCAAGGAGCAGCCCATCCAAGTCCACCCTGAATTCCAGAATCTTCACTCAACCTTTAATATCGTATTTGGCAGGCAGTGAAGTCACAAGGAGAGAGAAGAAATGGGAGGGCCAGTGACAGTGGCTAATGCCCATAGAAGGATGTGCCAGGAATCTGGGAATGCCCTGTGCCCATCACCTCTCACCCACCACTTTGTCATTCATGTGAGTATGGCAGTCACAGAAAGGTGAAGTGAGTATCTCTCCTTGTTTTGTTTTAAGGTAAAGCCAGGCCTGGTAACACCAACTGTTCTAATACAGCTACTTGGAACACTGAGGCAGGAGGATCCCAAGTTCAAGACTAGCCTGAACAACTTAGTGAGTTCCTGTAGAAAGATTTTTTTAAAAGTAAATTAAAATAAAAATAAAAGAAAGTCTGGGGATGTAGCTGATTGGTGACGTGTTTATCAGGCATGTGTGAAATTCTATGTTCAATCTCCAGTCCACTCCGTATCCATTCTATAAATCTGATAATTCTGAAGAGTTTGCATTCCGGATTTGTTTGGCTGCCTTCATCTGAGGAAATTCTGAGGAACAAGAATGACTCTTCATTTATCTTTAAAGATGGTAGTTCCTTTAAAAAAGAAAAAAGTAAGGAGGGAGAGCAGGAGGGAAGCTATATAAAGATAGATTTGTTTGTTTGTTTATTTATTTATTTATTTATTTATTTATTTATTTATTTATTTATTTATATGAGTATACCATTGCTCTCTTCAGACACACCAGAAGAGGGCATCAGATCCCATTACAGATGGTTGTGAGCCACCATGTGGTTGCTGGGAGTTGAACTCAGGACCTCTGGAAGAGCAGTCGGTGCTCTTAACCACTGAGTCATCTGTCCAGCCCCAAGGAAGCTATTTAAAAAAAAAATGAAATGACTCCAAATAAAGTGAATTCTTTTTATTTTTAGGTTGGGAGCTCAAGCAGTGGTTGCTTATCTTAGAGACAAGCTTTGGCCTCATAGTTTACATTTACCTAGACTGCATGGGTAGTTTTAATTAATACATTAATAGAGCTGGTGGTGAATTCACGATATTCGAGTTAAAATCCAGCATGCCCATTGACAGCAGAACCAAGCTGAAGGCAGTGGCTGTGGACCACTTAGCGACAGAGGCCTTCTTAAATCATGAGTAGAGGCTATTGTTTGTGGCTCACTCCGTGCTTCTGGGTGGATACTCATAGTTAAATCCACCTGAGATTCAATTATTCATTTATTTTTAAGTCAGGCTCTCATACACCCACGCTGGCTTAGAATTCATTCTGTAATCAAAGATGCTAGTGATCTCCTGCTATCACCACTCAAGTGTTTGGATCTTGGGTGTGTACCTCCACACCTGCACTATCCACCTATATATTTATTTCATTACTTTTAATTATGTGTGCGCGTGCCTGTTATGTGGATATGCATTGGTGAGTGCAGGTGCCCAAGGAGGCCAAAAGAGGACAGCAGATCCCCCCTCCCTAGGAGCTGGGGTAACAGGCAGCTGTGAACCACCTGACACAGGTACTGAGAATTGAACTCAAGTCTTTAGAAGAGCAATATGACTAGCCACAGTCCCCTGTCTGTAATTTTCAAGCAAAGCAGAGTCTGCAGCTGTGGGTCATGGGGCCATGAGTTGATGCCAGGCAGACCTTGCTATTCTGTTGCTTGCATCCCACTCTGACATCATTGTGGTCCAAACTCTGACTCACCTTCCCCTCATGGAACAATCAAATACATCAGTTAGCAATCACCTTTCTCTTCCAACAGAAGAGAAACTCATGAACTCTGGGGTCAGTCTTCACCAAGGCCATGTGGTAACCCATAGATTCTATCAAGATTTAGACTATGAGGGAGTAGACAAAGGTACACACAAGCCAAATGGACATGACATGAAACTCATGGAAGCAAATGTATGTATATACACACTGTATTCGGTTCTCTCTCCCTCTACCCTGACCAGCAATTGGCAGAGACTAGGAGTAAGAATTAAATGGAAGTAATGGTGACCCAGAGAAGATGATTAGAACATGGAGCAGAGGAGCCAGAACTGACCACATGGGCCTAGTTCTTCTGTACTGTAAGAAGGTATCTAAAGCCAGTGGAAGTCAACATTCAATACAAGTTTAAATAAACCCACAGCATTAAAGCAAGGCCTACATTATCAGCATCTAACTTTCAATGATTTTGGGGAACATTTATCAAGCATCTGCTAAGCCCTGTCGAGATACTAGGCATATCCTAATGAACAAAACCAAGTCTATACCATCATAAAGTTTCCATTCTAGTGGAAAGACAGACAGAAAGCACACAGATACCATGGAGAAGTCATAGGCTTGGTTTGTCTTAATTGTTTTTTGACCTTGAGGCTGATTACCCAATGTCAAGTGCACCCTCTATATCTGATCCGTTGATGTGGCTAACGTCTGGCTACTTGTTCCCAGTTAGCTCTGTGTCTGGTTTCTTTCAGACCTATGCTTCTTTTCTCTGGTTGATATAGTGTGAACAAATTAGGGAAAATGCTAGGGACAAAGTGTCTAGTCAACATGAAATGCCAGGTTGATGAAAGCTGCTCTTTCAGTTAAAGGATGGAAAGGGATACTCGATGAGCTATAAACCCAGAATGTGAGACTATTCTGTTATACCTTGTGCTCAAGTCTGATTCCTAGGAAAGCTAATGTCTTCTGAAGTCATGAGGGTGAAGGGAGCTAAACAGCCCCTCTTAATGACATCATTGATTTTATCTAAAGAATCAAGGAATTTGGGACATCAGGACTTAGGAGATAAGGGGAAACTATTCACAGTTAAGTAATACAAACACAGGCCCTTTTTGTTTTGTTTTTAAACTTTTAAAGTCCTCTGTTTGAAACCTGTGGTGCTTCATTTCAAATGTGTCTGGTTTTCATTTTGAATTGACAGGTCACATTGCGTGTGCTGCCGTGTGCTTCAAAGGTGCACCTGTAAGTGTAAGAAGAAAATCCAAGTCTGTGGCTACTGGAACAAACTTCTCTCTTTCCCTATCTTTCCACTGGGAAATGAGGCAGCCTGTGCATAGTGTTTCATAACCCAGATGCCCAGGGTCCTAACTTCTAGCCCCAGTCACATACATGACTCAACCTAAGCACTGGACTCTTGGAGGACAGCCAACTTTCACCAGACAAGGCAAGATTCCCCATGACACCAAGGACTCCAGTCAGAATCCAGAGTATATCGGCATCCACTTTCCCCATTACTCCGTTTGAGTGGAAAGGGAGATTCATGGGAGAAACAACTCTTTCTAGAAGTCAAGGCAAAAGCTGAGCTTTCAGGCTGGAGAGATGACTCAGCAGCGAAGAATGACCCCTGCTTCTGCTGAGGTGCAGAGTTCAGCTCCCTGTACCCACGTCAGGGAGCCACAGCTGCCTGTAACTCCAGCTCCAAGGGGATCTGACACCTCAGGCCTCTGCAGGCAACTGCATTTACACACACACACACACACACACACACACACACACACACACCACTTTAAAATAATATAAAGAAATCATTAAAAAAAAAAAAGCTTAGCTTCTTGATACCCCCACTCTAAAACTACGAGGCCAGACCCAAACTCCTCAGGCACTGTGTTCCCTGTCTCATCTAAATCAAAGAGGAGGCAAGAGGTCTATTGCTCTGTACATCCAACCACAGCACGGCAGGTGCTGAAGTCAAAACCAGAACCTTAATCATCTGGGAAAGCCTTGCTCTCCCAGAGGCTGCATCTTTGAACATGGGCTTACTCATTGCATCTGATACGTTACCAGGAATTGTCAGTTCTATCTGATAGCAGCCTGCTTTTCGCTACTCCCCTTTCATAGTACTCTTCAACAGCCAGAAGCAGCAAGCTGCACCATGCCACCAAGCCTCTGCACATGCTCTCCCTCACATCACAGTTGCTTCACACACCTATGGATCCCAAATAGGACTTAAAATTCTTCCTGGTTTAGGTTCTTTGATTGTGCTAATGGCCCCAGCACATCGCTTTTTGCCAAGTACCTTGGCATGTCTTCTGCTCCACCCAATTCTGGCTCCAGCTTGGCACCTTGCTTTGGCTGTGGGTTATTAACAGATAGAATTGAACAGAAGTTTCTAATGCTGCTTGCACAATTCTGCTTGCACGTGTGTGCCTCTGCCATGACAAGAACATTTGTAGGCTAGCCTGATGATGGAGTTGGAAGCAGAGTTCACTCATCACAGACATTCCAGCCAAGCCTATGCTAGGTCAGATAACGGTAAACCAGTCCACAGTCCTGGATGTGTAACTCTCTCAGAATGAACAGAGCTGCCTGGCTAACTCACAGACCAAAGCAGCCACAGCCATCTCTGGGCAGACTCAGAACTAAATAAGGGTTCAAGCTAGGCTGGACACAGTGGCACAAACCTGTAATCTGAGCACTTAAGAGATGTTGTCAAGAGAATTGCTAAGAATTCAAGGCCAACATAAGCTACATAGCAAGACCCCGACCCCAAAACACTAAAAAAACAACACAAACTTAGAAAAAGGCTAACAGGATGGCCCAACAAGTGAGCAGAGTATGTGCTGTTAAACCTGTCAACTTGGGTTAAATCCCCGAGTCCATAAGGTGAAATGAGAGAGCACACTCTCAAAGGTTGTCTTCAAGCTTCCATATCAGATACACAAACAAGCACAAACTAAATAAATGTACTAATTAAAAAAATATAAAAATATTGTATTTCATAATACATGAACCCAAGCAGCGTTCAAATTCCGCTGTCCATATATATTGTTTTACCGAAACATAGTCATGCTCATTTATTTATATAATGTCTGGGAGACTTTTGTGCTTCAGAGAAAGAGTCTGGAGAGGATCTGAGAGGATTTTTTTAGCTACTGAATGGTTACTTGTCTTAACCACTGACAATTGGTACATTAGCGACACAACATTCCCGTAGGAAAATTCGCTGACACTTCTCATCTGAGAGCTCAATTCCCCTGGAGAAAGCATTGGGGGAGTGTCCAGAATGAGGTCAGGCCAAAACCAACCTGCTCTACTTCTCCACTCCAGGCATGGGCCTTGAGCTGGGTCCGTGGCTGGGCCACAGGCTGGAATGGCAGACACCGGTACACCAATATTATTGTATCCTTTGGTAGTTCCCATGCGGAGAGCAGACAGCATGAGCTACTCTGCTACAGTGACTCTGTAACACATATTTTTGATGAGTTTCATCCACCCCCAAATGCATACTCAGAGGCCAGTTTGCATTAGAGCAGAGATAGAAAAGAGGGCTTCTGAAAGATAAAACCCAGACAGTATTTACCTAGATTAATTTGGTTATGTTTACACAGAGAGGCTAAAATTTAATTCCCACCCTGGAGTCTACTGGTAGAAACACAGCAGGATCATGGTATCAGTTAATAAAGAAAAAATAAGCTACGTTTTCTTATCACTTGTGAATATGCTGAGAGTCAATTTTGCAAATGTGATAAGAACTTTTATAGAAAGAATAAATGGGGACCTGGAGAGGTGATAGCTCAGTGTGGTTAAAGCACTTACCACACAAATATGATGTGTGGAGTTCAGCTCCCCAGAACCCACATAAATGTCAGGTGGAAGTAGTGGCCAACCTTTAATTCCAGCTCAGGAAGGCAGAAATGGGGTCCCCTGAGCAAGCTGGCTAGGGAGCCTAGCCCTAACGCTGAGTTCTCCGTTTGATTGACAGACCCCTATGCAAAGTATAAAGTGGAAGAGTGCATGGGAATGACACCTGACCTCAACCCCACAAGCACTTGAACATTCACATGGACACAAGCATACAAACACGCATACATATGCATGCAGAGCACACATGCATAATTGAAATGGATAAGGAAGACAGCATAAACAGATGAATTACCACACAAACAGGAAATTCCCCCACCGCACAGCTGTGTGCTCTTCCCACCATTTTTTTTTGGCACTGTGTCCAGCCAAGGTATTAATCCAGAACGAACTCCTCATCTCAAAATGACTTCGAAGGCCAAGGCCAAAAAGCAATGTGTAGAACCAGCCCCCTCATGCAGGGACGCCTGAACAATCCCTCTTTCCCTGCTCCCTTGGCTCTAGAGTGCAATAGGTGGTCTCAAAGCCTTGGATAAATGCACACAGAGAACACTGGCATCCTCTAACACTGAGAAGCTCGCATCTTTCCAGAGATGCTGGCCTTAAATCTGTACTGAAAATCCTCTGAGATCATGTTGAGGCGATGTTTTCCCTGAGCTGGGAGAAGTTCAGACTCCCACATCTGGAATTTGACCTTTGTGCATGCTGTCATTTCACCCACCACAGGAAACCTTTCTGGGCTGGGCTGAAATATGTAAGCGTTCAGCACTGTGGCTGGTAGCAATCCCACCCAGCTGTGTGGAACGGGAAGCAACAGGGCAATTAATATTCTGTGAAGACGTCAGGGACCAGACGAAAGCCGGACCATTTATCATGGCTGACTCATCGTTCGAAGAGCAAACACATCATTGTCTGTGGGCTTCTGCTGACTCACTTGCTAGCCCCGAGAGACATGCACCTAGATGGAGCTGCGAGCTACCCAGCCTGCTTTGGGAGGACATTGCCCTGTTGAATTAGCCACATTGAGTTCAGTCTCTGGAGAAGTTGCTGTGAATCTTCTACAGAGGGTTTTCAAATGCCTGAAGAATTGTTCCTGAAAGAGACGACTGGCCTTTCTTGTGTCATTTTATGTAAACAAACCAGGAAAAGCCACATATGTGAAATATTAAAAGAACCATGGGATGATGGTGGGCTGGAGATACTTCACAGGCTATGAGTCCTTGCTGTTTTAGCAGAGCACCTGGGGTCAGATCCCAGCGCCCACAAGGTATCTTACTACTATCTTTAAGTCCAGTTTCAGGGGTCTGACCCTCTTTTCTGGCCAAGAATGGTCCCAGGCACCCATGTGGTACATATTCATACATGCAATCAAATTCTCATGCACATAAAACAATACAAATACAAATTTAAAAAAAAAAAGAGTCCTGGGTGCAGGGACAGAAGCTCGGTGAGTACAAGGCTTAACTTGCATGGTGACTGCTGGCCAGATACAACCTACCTGGAAAGAGACTCAACTAGCAACTGTCTAGAACAGGTTGGCCTGTATGCCTGTGTGTGGGAGATTATCTTGATTGCTATAATTGATGTGGGAAGACTCAACCTGAAATCAGGCAGCACCTTTCCTTGGTTCGAGGTCCTAGATTATATAAAAGTAGAGGGAGCTAGGTGAGTATTAAGTACACACACATTAATTTCTCTCTGCTCTTGACTGTGGGTAGGATGTGACCAGTTGGTTTAAGGTCCTGCAGCCTTTATGTCCCTGCTATGATGGATGTAACCTGGACTCTTAAGCTACAATGAGCCCCTCGCTCCTAAACTGCTTTTGGTTGGGGTGTTTTGTCTCAGCGACGGACATGAAACTAGGATGCATTAAGCCTGGTGGCCTGAGTTCCATCTCCCCCTGAAGAAGGGGAGGAGAAGGGAGAAGAAGCCTGGAACTCGTGTTCCATTGCCCGCCAAAGGTGGAGAGGAGAAGGGATAAGGAAGCGCAGGCCAGGTGTGGTGGTGGCATGTGTTTAGAATCCCAGCTCTAGGGAGGGGAAGACAGGGATCTCTAGGGCTGGCAATATAGCCAGCAAGATGAACCTACTCGGAAAGTTCTAGGCCAATGAGAAACCCCACCTTAAAAAAAAAGGAATTGAATTGGAACAGCACCTGAGGACTAACTGTGGTTGGCCTCTCTCTTCCACATATGCATCTGTGCACCTGCGTACACAGAAACCAGGGAACTTGTGAGTGATAAAGGAGGCATGGTCGTCATGTTAGGAGTGTTCTCCAATTAGAGAACAAGGGGGTATGATGGTGGATGAGAGGTTTGAGTCAGGCAGCTTGAAGCCGTATCCCATCTCAGCTGCTGGTGGCTAATGAATAACAGCGGAATGTAGCTCTTGAGAGACTGACATAGGCTAGTCACTGAGGCTGTCTAAGCTTAGATTTCATTATCTGTAAAATGGGGCATAGTTATGCTCTTCACCTTGCTGAGCTGTCGGGAAAGAGGGACTAAAACAAACGGACTAAAACAAACGGGACTAAAAGGAGAACACAGAGCTTGGTCCGAAGGGCTCAATAGTAGGTATTACTAAGGCCCACGAGGCACTCCACTGAAACCTCTAGCTTCTCGGCGTGGTTGGCATTGGATTAGTGAGGTCGGGTGAGGGAGATGTAGGAGGACTGGATGCCTGGGGGAATCCTGGGTCCTGAGCATCCTGAGGAGCAGTGTCTGTGTGCCCAGAACAAAAAGGACACATCCTGTTGAGGCCTTGGATATTCATTCATAAACAACAGCAGTAAACAACCCTTTGATGGTAAGCCTTTGAAGACTGCGCTCAGACTTCCCTTTAAGGACCTCGTTTAAGTGTGCACACAAAGCAATACGGTCCAGTTTTTTTTTTTAAATTAAAAGGCTGGCTTGTAATGACATACAGAAACTGATACTTACATGGTTCCGTTAAGTGCACTCCTTTTAAACCGCTAATTCTTACTCGGCAGAAAGTGGTCCTTATGTCAAAGTCCTTAAGAGGTCCAACAGCTTGTATAACCAGTGAGCCTCATGGTTAGTTAGCAGCTCTCAGGACTTGGATTCCCAGTGATAAACAAAAGAATTCCGAAGGCCACGATCCATAAACTCTCCATAGAAACATATGGAGCTGCTTAAGGAGGTTGGCTCGGAGCTGTTGTTTTGAAAACAAGTATCCGCAGCCAGAGTCTCTACTGAGTGCTATTTATCGAATGGTTGGAGAAGGGCAAGACCCCACGGATCCTGCAGGGCTGCTTGCCAGAAATCCCAAACATTCTGCAGAGAGCCTCGAAGCCTCCCAGTGCTGTGTGCAGAATGCAGGATGTCTGCATGCTTGTATCCATTCTACCCAAGGTGTGAGGGCTATGCAGGCAGGAACCCCCAACTTCCTGATGAACCTTTTAAGCTCTCTGTCTGATACCTCTGACTCTCTCACTTAGGGCTCTCTGCCCACAACCCTCCAGCAAGATTCCAGGGACCACTGTCTTTTGTACTTCAGCAATCCATCGGAAATCAAGTCATGTGATAGATAACTCCAACCCAGCCTCCAACTGCTCACATTAGCTACCTCATCAGGAACGGCTTACTTAGTAAGTGCTTGTCTTTGTTGTTGCAGTAATAAAATCTAATTATAAATTCAGATTAGAAGCCGGGCGTGGTGGCGCACGCCTTTAATCCCAGCACTCGGGAGGCAGAGGCAGGCAGATTTCTGAGTTCGAGGCCAGCCTGGTCTACAAAGTGAGTTCCAGGACAGCCAGGGCTATACAGAGAAACCCTGTCTCGAAAAAAAAAAAAAATTCAGATTAGATATGAGTAAATTGACTAGGTTCTGGATATCCTGCTCATTTTGAACAAGAAGCACAGGTGTGACTAGAACTCAGACCTAATGCTGCTGTGACGAGCTATTTCACAAAACTTCTTGGAAAAGTGTGCTTTGAGTGTTCTCTGATGGCTGGTGCATGGCCGCTAAGATACAGAAAATGGCCTTGTTAGCCACCACACTCCAAACCTTGGACATCACAGAAGGCTTGACTTTTGAATGCTGTTTAAGGATCAAGAGAGAATTTCCTTATTTTTATATCTCCTTAGTCCCAGAACAACATAAACGTGCCTTTCTCTAAAAACTAATCGGTTTTTTTTTTACCCCATATAGTCAAAATATTATTCAAGATTTTCTGATTTAGTAAAATGGCAGACTAAAGTTGGATACAAATTATAAATGTTTCATAGTTTTTAATGAGATAATTTGTGATTACCAGGGAAACTAAAGCAAAAGCCAAGTAATCTGCTCCACATTCATTTGTTTATTTATTGATTTATTTCACATAAATTTTATTTAAAAATGTTAATGAATGCAGAAAAAATATGAAAATGGTTCATATTAATGAGAGACTATAGAGATGCTTCACAGCTAATCCTTCAGAAAGAAATGTCTCGAAACAAAGAGGTAATTTAACACAGAACAGTTTCCATGTGTGACTCACCATGACACTCACATTAGCACTGTGGTATGGTGGCAGGCACTGGTTATCTGTTCTATATGCTCATGTGGACACAAGAAGTGAGCATTACATCCCAGTCACCAGAACCATGGAGCTGAGAACATTGCAAAGAACCTAAGATTCCCCCAGACCTCATGTTTCAGAACAATCTAGATAACCATTGATCTCTTCATAGAGGAAGATGGCAAGATTAAAGGCATCAAATTATTTGTTGTGACAATTTCATAGTGTATCATTGTATTTGTACCCCCCAACATCCCCCATCTGTTATCTTCCTTGTGGAAGTCCTCCCTCCCTCCAAATCATCCCCTTCAGCCTTCATGACATATATATTCAATTACTTTCTTCTTTGCCTTTTCTCTCCCATTAGACTTCTTCTCTCTTCTAGACAGACAGATTTCCCCATATGATAAAAAAGCATGCAGGATTTGTTTGAGTCTAGAGAATTTTCTTGAACATAACAGTGTTTATAGTTCCATGCATTTTTCTGCAAATGTCTTTTTTTTATGGTTGTATAAAATTCCACTCTGTATATGCACCACATTTTATCTACTCACCTATTGATGGACATCTAGGCTGGCTCGATTCCTAACTGTTGTGAATACAGTAGCTATTAACATAGATGTGCAAATATCTTTGTTGACTGTTGACTCAGAGCCCTTTGGGCATATACTAGACAGTTGTATACCTGGGTCACATGGTAGTGCCATTTTAAGTCTTTTGTGGAACCTCCATGCTAATGTCCATAGTTATGTACTTAGGTAATATACTTAACCAGGTGAGGCTTGTGAGAGAGGTAAGCTTGTCCTATGGACAAGGTGGCCAGCCCTTTTCCCCCAGAGTCTCCTGACTTTGCTTTTGGATGAGGCACCAGCTTCTCCTTTGGACCTGAATGACATGTGATTATGGCTGTCTTGGCTTCATTTTTTTCATCAATCATTTTTATTTATCTACACCTTTCAGCTGTCCCACCACTCCACGGTGGGTTCTCTGTCTTTAATATAGAGTCTATCTCTCCTCATCCTGACACTTGTCCTCCCTTAATTCATAAAGAGGAAGCTTATAATCTATGGGATTACCTGGAATTCTCTAAAACTCAAATGGAAGAGCTACTTAGTAGATAAAGCAAGGGAACTCTCAAGCTGAAGAACAGATGTGGGGATACAATCCAGAAGCCACAGAGATGTAATGCAAAACTCAAGTAGTGTAAACATATGATTGAGGACCTGGATTTCTATACCTAGCTGCATTAGCCTACTAGCTCCCATGTCTAAGTACCACAAGCTGTGTGACTCTAAGAACGGGTATGTATTCTTCCAAGTTCTAGAGCTGTTAGGACACCATCAAGCTGTCAGCAGGGTTGGTTTCCATTAAGGGTTCACTCTTTGCTTGCCAACAGCCATCTTCTCTCTTCATACCCTTTCCTCTATGCATGTATGTCCCTGGGGTCTCTTGCTCTTACAGAGACACAAGCCATATTGGATCAGGAATCACTCTTACGAAAATTAATCGTCTCTTTAAGGCCCACTCTCACACAGTTGCATTGAGTGTTATCAGAATTCTAATGTGAATTCCAAAGAACACAATTCAGCCCATTATACCAGTAGAACTCTCTTCAAAGGTAATGTTTAAATTCCTAGATTAAAACAAAACAAAACAAAACAAAACAAAACAACAACAACCCAGCATCACCTTCTAGTCACTCGCCTTGAGGGACTAATTGAAGGTTGAAAATAAACCTCTTGCTTTTGTATCAGTCTGCATCTTGATGTCACACTCAGGGGCATCTTGAAGTACCACTGACTGAGGGGCAGTGGGAGGTGGGGGGTTCTTACATTTGGGGACTCATCCTGGATTGGAAAAGACCCCTAGAGTGATCACTGACTAGACTGAGGGAAAAAGACCCAGCCACAGGCACCTACTCATAAGTGTTTCTCTCTCTGTTGCTTTCACTGTTGAAAGCATGGCGTCGGTGTCAGCTGGAAAGCCTCTGGTCTGGTATGGTCAATTGCAGCAGGCAGACATGCCTTAACACAGTGACCGTGGGGAGTCTGTTAGACACTTCCGCCTCCCCCACCTCACCCCAGAGAGAGTCAGAAGGACTCTGCTCCTTTTGAAAATAACAAGACACAGTATCAGCAAGAGCTGATAGAGTCTTGCTATAACCTAGTTTCTGTACCCATGGCAGGGATGAACTGTCTGTGCGTTGTCTATCTTTGTGTTCTTGGACTTGAACTGATGTTAGTTTGGGACATGGGACAGACTGAATCTACTCTGTTAAACATCTAGTTAACCTTGTTAGGAAAAGAGGAGAAAAACTTGTCAGTAGTAGTAAAGAAGGGCAAGTTACTGTCCACTCCTCTTAATGGGCCACCTTTGGAGTAGGGTGGCTATGCATATGGACCTTTGACTTGGAGGTGATCGAAGCAGTATAGGAAAGAATTTTTAGGCCAGGATCCCTCAGGCACCCAGACTAAGTGTCCTATATAGTTACCTGGAAGAATAGTGGAGGACCAATCCCTGCCCATGGATAAAAGTCTTTCTTTCCCTAACCTCACAGGTTCTGGCCTTCAGGAAAAATGAAACATGGGAGGAGGTATCTGGACCTGAGAAGAAGTCGATCCTCCAAGACCTTTCAACAGCAGACCTGTTGCTCCAAGACCCTCCTTCTCCATATCCCCCTACCCTTGCCCCTATGGCCCTGCCAGCACCAGCAGGGGCCCTGGGATCCTTGACCCATCTGGGACTGGGGTTGTTGTACCCCCCTTTACCAGAGGGAGGAGATCTCCAACTTCCCAGTCTCATCTTGGGGACCCGAAGTCTGAGCGCCACCTCCCCTGATACCATTGTGACGCTCCAATGAGGGCATATGGGCCTCTAGATGATAAGGGCAATCAGGCTATGCAATATTGGCCTTTCTCTTTGGCCAACTTGTACAACTCAAAGACCCAGCTCCCCCCACTCCCTTTTCAGATAACCTCAAGGGGCTGATTAATCTCTTTGAGGCTGTTTTATTTACTCATCAGCCCACTTGAGATTATATCCAACAACTCATGCGAGTGATCTTCATTCTCTTCAAGAATGAGATGCAGGAAGAGTCTCCCCTCAGACATGGGGGCACCATTGATTGACAGGCTGTCATCGACAGCAAATTTCCCCTGACTAGACCTGACTGGGACTTTAATACTGCAGAAGGTAAGGGGCATCTAAAAGTCTACCACCAGGCTCTCTTGGCAGGTCTCAAGGGGGGGGGCACACAACCCCCAACTTGACCAGAGTACTAAAAGTTAAGCAGGGACCAGACAAATCGAGTCACCCACAGTCTTTCTAGAGTGACTCATGGAGGCATTCTGTTAGTATACACACTATGACCCCTGCAGTGAGAAGCACAAAGCTACTGTGACTATGGCTTTTATAGACCAGGCTAGTAGAGATATCAGGAAAAGCTTCAGCATCTAGAGGGACTACAGGATAAGTTGTTGAGGGATTTAGTGTAGGATGATGAGAAAGTCCACCATAACAGGGAGACAGAGGAGGAGAAGGAGCAAAGAAAGAGAAAGGAAGAGGACAAAAGGGAGATGAAAATAAGAAAAAAGCCAGGCATGGTGGCACATGCCTTTAATCCCAGCACTTGGGAGGCAGAGGCAGGCAAATTTCTGAGTTCGAGGCCAGCCTGGTCTACAGAGTGAGTTCCAGGACAGCCAGGGCTACACAGAGAAACCCTGTCTCAAAAAAACAAAACAAAACAAAACAAAACAAAAACAAAGGAAAGGAAAGGAAAAAAAAGAAAAAGAAAAAGCAACAGGAAAGGAATTTACAGAGAATCTTGGCTACCGCAGTTAGGAAAAGCAGAAAAGAGAAACTCCAACCAAAGAGAGACAGAAAACCCCTTGAAAAGAACCAGTGTGAAAATTGCAAAGAGAAGGGCTCCTGGGAAAAGCGGGCCCAGACCACAACAGTGTTGGCTCTGGGTGAATTAGGGGAGATGGGTTCAGACTTCCCCCACAAACCCAGGGTAACTCTGAGAGTGAAGAGGAAACCCATTCAATTCTTGGTAGACCCAGGGGCTCAAAACTCAGTCCTCCTCCAAGCTAATGGCCCTGTTTCCAAGAAAAAAGTCTTGGGTCCAAAGAACCACTGGCACCAAAATATATTCATGGACTACCCAAAGAAGAGTGGACCTAGGCATGGGCTGGTTATTCCATTCATTGATGGTCATCCCAGACTGTCCTTACCCTTACTCTCCAAGATGGGGACCCAGATACACTTCCTACCTGACAGGCCACAACTAACTGCCTCAAAAGGAGAGCCCATGGGTGGAGGAAAGACCTCTCCAACTGACCACTTCTTGGAGCAGAGGCTACCTGGTTTACAGACGGGAACAGCTTTCCCCATGAAGGTCAGAGACAAGCAGGTACTGCGATGGTGGGCAGCACAAATGTCATCTGAGCTGAACCTCTATCCCCCACCCCCATGGGGCCATGGGTGTGTGGGAAAGAGGAGGGTGGGAGAGAGCCCATGTCCTGCCAGAGTTCCAATGCTCTGGGCAGGCAGACGCAGGAGGACTGCCTGATGCTTTCAATGTGGTCCCGGGTGGGCATCTGGCTGTGTTAAGCCACTGACCCCACACGGTGGGGTACTCTGCCCCAGAGATAAGGGAAGAGGGCAGGGGGAGAGGCAGGCGCTGGGTGGTTCCCATGTAGGCAAGAGTCCTTAGTCCAGTCTGTGGCTGCAGTGTAGTAAGGCCTTCTGTCGGGAGGTTAGATGCAGCCCGCTAGGAGAAAGCCTATCCCATCATTCAAGCATGGCAGGCCTTCATGATCAGAGATGTTCCATGGTTTTAGAGCATTATTGTAGAAAGGCAGGGGGAAAGAGAGAAGGTAGAAAGAGAGAGGGAGCAGCTGGCCATGGCCACGAGGAGAGACGGGGAAAAGAGAGAGAGAGAGAGAGAGAGAGAGAGAGAGAGAGAGAGAGAGAGAGAAAAGAAAGGCTAGAGAGCAAGAGAGGTAAAAGCTTAGAGAGTAAGAAAAGTGAAAGCTTAAGAGAGCGAGGAGGGGCCAAGCAGCCCCTCTTATAGTGGGCTGCTTATCTTGCTGTTGCTAGGTAACTGTGGTGAGGAGTCTAGCAAGAATGCCAGAAGCTTGGAACATTGTCTATGTGACTGGTAGCCACATGCCTCTCTTGAGGGGAGTGTGGGGGCAGTAACTTTGACAGGAGCCAGGGGTCCAGTAGACATAATCAAAGGCCTTTCATCCCATGTAGGTGGAAATTACCACCCATCGGGTCCCACCAGGCTTCAAGACCTCAGCTCAACTGGAGACCAGGCTGTCTGTACATAGCCCATTGCCCCACATTCCCACCCTCCTCCCGCATGTCAGTGCAGAAAATGGAACTAATTGCCCTCACTAAAGTCTTGGCACTTGGGACCAGCAAGAAAATTAACATCTACACAGATATCAGGTATGCCTTTGCCACAGTCCATG
The DNA here is from genome assembly GCA_902729485.2 of Mus minutoides. Classification (NCBI taxonomy): domain Eukaryota; kingdom Metazoa; phylum Chordata; class Mammalia; order Rodentia; family Muridae; genus Mus; species Mus minutoides. The sequence continues at coordinate 26,497 of CACVCL010034233.1, forward strand.
TCCACAGTCTGTATCTATATAACAAGAGAAAGGACTGTTCACATCAAAGGAAAAAGTAATTAAAAACAAAAAAACAAAAAAACAAAAAACAAAAAAAAACAAGCAGGAAATCTTGGATCTCTTGGATGCCCTGATGAAGCCAGCAACCATGAGTATTATTCAATGCCCAGGACATCAGAAGGGAAGAGACTCAGTGGCCCAGGACAATAACCAGGCAGATCAAGAAGTGGTTATGTAGGAGCCTATCCTGGTTATGGGCCTGCATGAGACACCCACTGGGAAATGGACTGGACTAAGGTATGGCCTCACTTAGAATATACAGAAGAAGAAAAGACCTATATTGCTATCCACCCTATCAGCTATTACCTAGAGAAGGAAGGACAATGGCTCACACAAGAAGGGAGAACTATACTCCCCAGAAAGCAAGCAAAAGACTTACTTGGCTGAATGTATAAATGGACTCATTTAGGGGATAAAGAGCTCATCCAAGCAGTTAAGGGATCTAGTGTGTGTGTGTGTGTGTGTGTGTGTGTATGTGTGTGTGTGTGTGTGTGTGTGTGTGTGTGTGTGTGTGTGTATATGTAGTGGACCTCAGGGTTTTAGCCAGAGAGACAGTAGAACAGTGTGAGGCATGTCAGCAAGTAAATGCTTATGCAGCTAAGAGCAAACACGGCAAGAGCCCTAGGGGGAGGATGACTGGGGATATATTGGGAGGTCGATTTTTACAGAAGTTAAACCAGGAAAATATGTTTACAAATACCTTCTAGTATTTGTAGATACTTTCTGTGGATGAGTTGAGGTTTTCTCCACCAAGCAGGAAACAGCTACCATGGTAGCCAAGAAAATGACAGAAGCAACCTTCCTGAGGTTCTGAGTGCCCAAGGTAATTAGATTGGATAACAGTTCTGCTTTTGTTTCTAAGGTAAGTCATGGATTGGCAGAGATATTGGGGACTAATTGGAAGTTCCATTGTGTGTATTGTCCCCAAAGCTCAGGGCAGATAGAATAAACAGAACACTAAAAGAAACCTTAACTAAATTGTCCTTGGAGAGTGGTCCTGACTAGGTGCTGCTCCTTCCCTGGCCCTGTCCTGAGCCTGAAATACCCCCTACCATTTTAACCTGAGCCCTTTTGAGATCCTGAATGGAATCTCCCACTCCCTTGACCCCAGCTCTTGACCTCCCCAGAGCAACTTTTCAGGCTGATAAGGATCTTATGGCTAGATTGCAAGCTTTCCAGATCAGCCACCAGGAATTGTGGCCTAAACTCAGTTCCCTGAATAACACAGGTACCCTAGAGTTTCCACATGAGTACCAAGTTGGAGACTGACTGAGTATATGTTAAGAGGCATCGGGCTAAAAACTTGGAAGCAAAGTGAAAAGGGCTACTCCTAGTGTTGTTGACCACCCTGACCTCTGTTAACATGGATGAAGTAACTGCCTGGGTTCATGTAACTCACGTCAGACCAGCACCTGCACCTGATGCCAACTGGATAGCAGCAGACACCTGAGCAACCCCCTCAAGCTCAAGATCATGCACCCTTCTGCAAGGCCAGAGAAACCATGAGATGGCTATGGTGTATCTTCCTTCCTGCGCTGAGCCTCACAGCACCCCCCACAACTGTACCAAAGTGACTTGACAAGCACTCTCAGCCACTGGGGATGTAGCTTGGTCCACCACAGAGGAACACCTGCCTTATACCTGGTGGCTGGACCTTGTCTTTAATCTTTGTAAGTTAGCAGCAGGCATTGACTCCTGGGATGTCCTGACCCTAGAGAAACAGTGGGAGGGATTACCCGAATGTGGGGGACAAGGGACTTGTGAATCTAAACCGTGTCACTGAAGCAGCCTTGGAGGGTGTGGCTTTAGGGTGCGGACACCTAAAGTTGAGGAGTATCCTATGAGAAACCTCTATATATGTGTGCCCCCAAGATGGGAGAAGCAGGCAGCAGGCCCATCAGTGGTGGAGGGGGCCAACCACTTTTTCTGTGTTACCTGGGGTTGTGAAACATCGGGAAACACATACTGGAGGCCATTCTGGGGTTAGTTAAGGATTCAATGGCCAAGGTGAGAGAAGGGCTAGCCAAACAGAAGAGAGAAAAAGAAGAGTCAGGGTGGGGTTCAAGTCTTGGTTTAACTCCTCCCCTTGGTTAACCACCCTCATATCCACCTTGTTAGGACCTCTAATTGTTCTCCTGCTATTGTTGACCTTTAGACCCTGCATATTGAACAAGCTTATAGCCTTCATAAAAGAGAGAGTAGGAGCAGTACAGCTGATGTTTCTGCACCAACAGTATGAGACCCTAAGGTCAGGACCTGAAGAATAGTTACCCAAGATCCCCTGAGACAAGCTCAAAGGGAAAAGGCGTAATGAGGGACCCCAAGGGCTTTTTCAGTTCCACACCCTCCTTACAGCTTTCCCCATCCTGCTTGGTGTTAAATCTGGGCTAAGTTCCATTCTCCACCTACAGGGACATCTTGAATAAAAAAATTCTCAGAAAAACTGCAGAATGTACTGACTGATAGTCCCCTGACCCTCTGGAAAGTCCCAGATAGAGTTCAAATCCACGTCATGATCTGCCTATACTTGCTAGCCAATAGATTTAAAGGTCAATATGCTTAGCCAATAAATTTGAACTGTAACCTTGCTGATGTAACCTGTGCCCCTAGAAAGTATAAAAACTGTTTGTAATAGCAGCCATTCGGGGTCGCCTTCTAGTCACTTGCCTTGAGGGACTAATTGAAGGTCTACCCCAACATGCTGGAAAATAAACCTCCTGCTTTAGAATTGATTTAAAAAAAAAAAAAAACTAAGAAAGTTTACTACTCACAGGTAATGGTGAAATTGGCCCCTCCATAACTGACCAAACTTCATGCAATCATTTCTGAAAGTTAAAAACAGAACTGAAATAAACTTTAAAAACTGTCCTTATGTTATTTGAATGTCTTAAACAACCATCTGGCCTCCTTCAGGGCCTTGATGGTACATTCCCCATTTTGTGAAGAACACACAATCCCCTTCTCCTAAAATGTGGAACTGAATCCTTCTGTTGAATACTTCAACTCCATTCAGTTGTCTTATTTTTAGAAATTTGACTCCTTGGTTGACTTGTAAAACCCTCCTTTCCCCGTGCACTGCAAATCCATCCCCAGGAGTCAATACATGAAGAGGATGGGGAAGAAACCTGCATTTGTATTTAAAAGAGAATGCGTAATGTTAACTAACTCATCAAATTAAAATAGATACGAAGTATGTAGGTGTTCTTGGCCTCTGCTGGCTGGTCTTCTCACTTCTTCCTGCACAAGCAAACATCAAAAGCTGTGAATACTCCTTGGCTTGATGGTAAAGTTACACTTTAGTGAACTCATCGCAAATAGAAAATATCGAATGTCAGCAGTGCATTTAATACACATAATCCTACCAAGCGTTGTAGCTTAGTGACACAGTATGCCACACACTGCCATTGTTAGCCCGAGGAATGCCTGGCTGGCTGGGTGCTGTGCTCATGGCTGCTGACCAGCACCTTGCAAAAATGTCATATCGCACATCACTGATCAGGAAGAAGATCAAAATTTACAGTTTAAGTATAATTTCTACTGAATGCATACAGCTCTCTCACCGTTACAAAGTTGGAAGACCTTAAGCTGAACATTCCAGTTCAAAGTTCTAAATATGCAAGTGTTCCAAACCATAGGCTATTACAGAAAGGAAATTTAAATTAAAATTATGCTGAACCAAGAAGAGGAAAAAAAAAAAACGGAATGTGCAAGAGAGTAGGATATCAAAGCGGTTGGAAGCAGGGATCAGCAGGTGAACAGGTACCGCATGCTACAGACAACAGGAGATTGTGATGACAGTATTCTCAGCCCCGGACAGAGCATGCCACACGCATCTCCATATGTTTCTATGGAAACCTCCATACACATATGATGACTTTGAATGCCCCTGGAACCACCTTCCAGGGGTTGAGATGACAAGTGTGCACTAGCACAATCAGTTTTATGCAGTGACAGTAATAGAACCAGGGCCTAGTGCCTGCCAGGTAAGTATTGTACCAACTACGCTACATTCCCAGCCCTTTGACAGAAAGAATTTCACCCCTTGCACAGGTCAGAAAAACACAAAGAGGTCAAACAAGAGAAAGAGACAACCCAGACAATAGAATCAGCAGACACTGCCGATGTCCCTTGCCATTAGGCAAGCACTAAAACCATGCTGTGAGCGATAATCTACAGGATCTGGAGTTAGAGAGGACTTAGCCAACACTGGAGACGCCCCAGAGGACACTAGCTTTTCGCCCATGTTTTCACTAACTACATGTCAACCCTAGATGTAGAGGGATCTGCCTATAGCACAGTAAAGTAACAGCAGGTTGGGAAATTAGAGAGCTAACTACTGGTCCATGGCAAGCACACTAAAAACGACCAACTTAGGATTTTTTGGAAAGGCTTATGGAAATTAAAAGTTAGGAGGTGACCAAGGACTGATCATAGAAAACTGATAGAAATTTAGAAAATTTGAGGCATACAGTTAAGGCTGACTTAATTCCAAAGCTGCTCACAGCTGTACCAGGCTCTACAGAACTCCAGGAATCAGTTACAAAGGTGCTGTGAGGTATCAATTCCCTTGGCCAGTCACTCTGCCACAGGCACTTTCCATAGCCAGGATTCTCCACCACTGAGAACGAGTGTCAGCAGTCGCCACAGGGCAAAGCTCTGCTTCCTGGGACAACCCATGCTGGATGAGCTGGAATCTTAGTGCAACAAGATGGAGGAGCAAGGTATGCAGCCCAAAGGTCAGTCTCAGAACAGGGAAACCAGGAAAACGATGCTCAGAGAAGAGGCACAAAGCACCTTTATGTATAGGTGATGCTCCATTTGTGGTACTATTATTTTTAAAAATTTTAATAAACTGCAGGGACAAAAATGGAGAAAATCCTGAGGTGAGAAGGATCCAGTGACAGGCCCAAATTGGGATCCAGATCAACGGGAGGCCTCAAGACACTACTGCTGAGGCTATGGCATGCTCACAAAAAGGTGTCTATCATGACTGCCCTCTGAAACACCCAACAAGCAGCTCAAAGAGTCAGATGCAGATATTTACACCCACCCAATAGACAGAAGCAGCTGACCCCTGTGGCTAAATTAGGAAAAAGCTGGAAGAAGCTGAGAAGGAGAGTGACCCCATAGGAAGATCAGTAGTAGGCTCAACTCACCTGGATCCCTGAGATCTCTCAGACACTGGATCACCAACCAGGTAGCATACACCAGCTGATATGAGGCCCCCAACACAAATACAGCAGAGAGCTGCCTGGTCTGGGTTCAATCAGAGAAAATGCACCTGACCCTCAAGAGAGGAGGGAGTGAGGAGGTGGGGTGGGGTGAGAGGGAGTGGAGACATCCTCTTGGAGATGAGGATGGGGGGTGGGTATGACATGGAGAAGAGGTATGGGATGTGGAACAGTCAGAGGGCAATAAAGTCTGGACTGTAAAAAAAGGAGTATAAATAAAATTTATTAGTAGTCCAGTCATCCCAGGACTACTAACATAGACAACTGCCACCAGACACTGTAGTATAGTGTTTCAGGCTCTAGCTCTACCGAAAGCATTTCAGCTTAAGGTATTTTCAGCTTATGATGTCTTTGGTGGACTGTAACGCTATTACAAATGGATAGTACTTTATATTGAATAGTTCTACCCATTGCCATATAACAATCCACCTCGAGATATGAGGCTTAAGACAGCAACGGTTCCTTTACATCGCATTATTTTCTGGGTCAGAACATTGGGCAGGATGTGGCTGCCCAGATTCTTTGTAATGTGTAAGGTAAATTGGGGTCAGTTGTAAGTATTCAGCTGGTGGCTGAGCTGAGCTAAAAAGTTCAGGCTTGCTCTCTGTTCAAATGCAACAGAACACTACACAGCAATGAAGAGGAATGCAGATGACATCTGTGATTTCTAGGACATTTGGCAAACTTCTTTAAAGTTTAGTAAAAAAAAATATATCCCTCGTGTAAAATGGAGAAATATGAGAAAATATGTACACATTTTCACATTTGCATAAACGCAAAAGAAATAAAGGAAGGATACATCAAATCTTAATAAAATGTACCTTAGAGCCAGTGGGTGAAAGCAGAGAAGGAAGAGAGACTTCCATTAAAGTCCTTTGGGGCCTAGCTGCCAGTGGTGCTTGGCTTCTGTTGCATACTGGATTTAGAAAACAAAGAGACAAACCTCTGGGTGTCTTGAGGGTGTCCCCAGAGAGGGTTACTAAGGAGAGAAGATCACCCTGAAAGTGAATGGTCATCCAGAAGGCTGAGATCCCAGACTAAACAAAATGGAAACAGAAAGCAAGCTCTCTCTCTCTCCCTTCCTCCCTCTCCTCCATCCCTCCCCCTCTCCTACTCCCTTCCTCTCCACCCTTCTTTCTCCCTCCCCTTTACTTCTCCCTTTCCCTTCATCCTCCCTCTTCTTTCTCCCCCCTCTTTCCCTCTTCCTCCCCCTCTTCCCTCTCTCTCCCTCCTTCTCCCTCTCCATTTTTTCTTCCCCTCTCCCTCCTTCCCTCCCCTCTCCCTTTCCCTTCCTCTGCCTCTCCCTCCTTCCCATCAGTGAACACAATGTGCCTCACCCTTCTGCCCCAACAGCACCCTTGCCACTTTCCCTCCCCTCAAGCTTCCAGACAAAATGAACCCTACCTCTTCATCTCCTCATACCATGTATATCATCACAATAGAAAGAGAAGTAACTACCACCTTATTACTCTTAGAATCATGATCACGTACCACACAGGAAAAAAGTAATGAAAAGCTGACCAAGACAGGATGGGAGCCTCAAATGGAGCAAAGACAGTGACAGAAAACTTTACTCACAAATATTAGCATTAGATTGAATTTTAGACTGACGGGAAAGTCAAAAGAGGGTTAGTGTATCTTAGGACAGGGTATTTTGACTGGGTACAATAGGCTAAGAAGACACTGCACACAATTCCTGTTCTGCAGGGGTTGGTCAGCATGGGGCCATTCTGAAATGATTTTATGTGTTGTTTGTTAGGATTAAAAACATTGAGTAACTGTGAGTAATGAGCGCAGACATGATTAGACAGGAGGAATAAGTAATGGCATCTTAACGTCCAGTAGGGCAACTCTTGTCTGGAAGAATTTAATTATATATTTGATGAGAAGTTTGGGGGAGGATTGAAAGACTCCATTCACAAAGAAAGATGAACGTTTAAGGAGCTAACGACCCTGGTTTAATCATCACATGCCATAATCATGCCTAGAATCATAATTCTCCACCCACAGTTATGTCAATCAAAATATTTTTATTTTTAAAAAAATTAGGAAGACATAAGTAAACATATTGGGGCTAGGAAGAACAAGGCTCCTTGCTGTCAGCCAACACGTTATTTCTAAGGAGAAGAGAAAGGCTAGAACGAAGCTTGTGCTGTTCTGCTGCTTCCAGAGGTGTAAATCTGTGGTTTTTAACATGTGCACGTATGAGCAGGTTCCAACTGAGATGCAAAAATAAACTCGGCTATACGCACTTTCTTGTTCTTCTGACTGAAAAGGGCTAGTAGTGCCGCCATACATCAGTGTGCACATACCCACAGTCTGATCTTGTTTCCAAATGTCATTCTTCAATAGAAGGAATGGACTGACCAAAGGTCAATGGTGATCTTTTGATAGCAAGTCTAGGACTGGGAAAAGAAAACTCAGTCATAGAGTCCCCTGCACTGTGTGTAACGATGTTTAAAAGCTGCCGTTATTTGGGAAGGGCAGAGAAGCAACCCAAAGCTCTCAGAGATCCAATCTTGTACAATCTGAACCAGAGATAATTACAGTATCTAATTATTGCAAGGCAAATGAATGAATGAATGAATGAACACAGAGATAGGAGAAAAGATTCAGCTTTTACAGTGGATTTCCAATTAATAAATTTAGAAAAAATTAAGGATTAGAAAATCATTCTTTGACATGTGTCATGTAACATATGTTGTAAGTAAGGACCATCAGACACTGATAAAAATCATTGTCAAAAGAAGGGCTCAGATGAGACTCTTGCAGTGCCCATATGAGACTACAAAGAGAAAATACTCAGACTCTTCCCTTCAGTGAGTATCAGAAACGGACACAGCCTGTAGTAAGTCATGTTGGTGTCATGCGCCCTGTGATAGCTAGGCTAAAGTGGACACCCTGTCACATCAACAGCATTCTAATCAAAGGAACAACCTCAAGGTAATAATGAAAACACAAAGGACCATTTAAAAAAAAAAAACCAAATAGGTATAAAGACCTAAATGGTCCTCTTCAAAAGTAAGACAAATGAGGTAGAAAATATTTTCAGATTGGACCACACAGCATCCTCTAAACAGCTAACTTATTTAGTCCTGGACGGAGGAAAACAAGGGGTTAACTGGCCTGCTCAAAGTTATGGTTTGCAAGAAGCAGAGCCACGACTTAAACTAGACAGAGATGAGGAGTAAATGACGGGAGAGATATGCCCAGAGAGGCTGTGGTCCTATGACATAAGAAGAAGTATGTGGGGCTTGGGAGATGGCTCTGTGTATGCAGGTACTTGCTGCCAAGCCTAAGGACCTCATCTCTGGGGCCCACATGGTATAAAGGAAAACGTTTATGCGGTGAAGACTCCATAAGAACTATACTGGCAGGGTTTGGAGCATCTCCAGGGCCCCATATACAGAAGTATCTACTGAGCACAACTGACTGCCAGGCATGGGAGTCCCCCACTCCCTTCACTCACCTGGGCCTGTTTGGCTCTTCCGTTTGGCCACTTCTAGGTTGTATCTTTTTTAATACATGGTCTGCGTTCTTTCCTGAGTCTACGAGCCATTCCATGGAATAGTTAAACACAGAGACTGGGTTACTGGGACCTCCAGTTTGCAGCCAAACCTGGCAGGATTTGTGGGTGATCTAAGAACATCCCACTTATGGGGAGTATCTGAGGTTGGGATGGTCTTCAGGGATTGACTCCCTAACTTAGAGACTTTGTGCCAGTTCCAGCTAATGTCACTAACTCCAACTGAGACGAAGTATAGGATGCCAGCTGCTTCCAAGAATTCATGCCCAATGCCTGTATGCGTGCAATAGCAAGTAATGAAAAAGAAGCCATGAACTTGAAGAAAAGCAAGAAGAAGTATATGGGGGATAGGGAGTGGAAGAAGTGTTCATTATAATCTCAAAACAACAGCAGCAACAAAAAAGACTCGGTGTGCAAAGTGTTATGTGTTGAGTCTGAGTTTTTAAAAAACGCAGTTGACCTTTCTCCACACAAGAGGGTAGGCAGTGTGAGATAGAGAAAGAGAGATTTCACCACAGCCTAATGCCCACTTACAGACGAAAAGGTTCTTGAAGATCTGGGGACCTCAGGCCTTGCACATACCAGGCAAGGTCTTCCCATCCCCACCCCCACCCTTGCACATGAACATCCCACCTCAGAAGTTCTTGACCCCAGTTTCAGTGCACACATGCAACACAGTCTGCTAGAGTGGTAGCGTTGAAGTCTAAAGACACACCCTCTATGCTTTATAGTCAAGTTTACATCTGAATAATCTGGAATTTCACTAATAAAAACACAGGTGTGTACTTTATGGATATAATTAAGAGAAGTATGATGAGGAAACCCAAAGAGACTCAGATCAAAAATGGAAAGTAAGCTTCCAGCCATGAGGAACCCTTGCTTTACGAAGCCTATAAAAAGGCTGGCTGTGGTGGCACACACCTTTATGCTGGCAGAGACAGGTGAATCTCTGAGCTCTGTGCCAGCCTGGTCTACAGGGTGAGCTCTAGGGCAGCCAGGGCTATACAGAGAACCCCTTTCTTAGAAATCAAGCAAACAAACTTCCAGGGGTACACCTGGGAGGTGAACTGAGAATGTGTCCCAGGTCTCTGTGTCAGCCTGATGAGTCGGAGTTTCAGGCATGTGGAAGCATTCTTTTCAGTAACGACAAAGATCATCACAGATATTAACTGTGAACAGTTTTGCTCTGGTTCATAGATGATACAGGGTACCCAATCATAGTACTTTATGTAGACGTGTTTATGTACAATAGACATGATTTTTGCAAGTAGAACAGATACGCAAGTAAAGAATAACAAAAACAGAAACATAGGTGGTGCTGGGGAAGGAAAGCAAGTCTAGCCCTAGCCCCTTTGACTCCGCAGGCCTTCCTGGTAAATGAGTGGTTCTTTTCATGCTGCTTAGACACCCTTGGATTTTTTTTTCTTTGAAGTTATTTTGAATTTAATTGCAGATATTCCAGTAATAATCTTGAGACATAATAGCATCTGTTAATAAGAAGAGGACTCTCTGAAATATTATGACACGTCTCACTACTTCCTTCAAAAACATAGAATAACAATATATAAAATTGGAACACTGACACCAAAAGGGGTAAATTGAAATGCCAAAACTACGGGGCTGTTTCCTAGTGCCTGTGTCGTAACATGTGTCCCAGGTATGTAATTATTGGGAATTGTGTTGCAAAGAGGAAGGATGTTGAAATGAATGGAGCAAGACCCCAAAAAGCAATGATAAATTATAAGAAACTTTTGCCAAGAAAGGAGAAAAAATGGCTTTCCAGTTATGATAGCTGCATGGTCAGGGGCCAGAAGCGGCTGCTTGGGACAGGAAAGCAGATTAGGAACGTGTCAGCAATCAGTAAACTGAGATCTGACTCAAGAGATCATCTGGGCCTATCATCCATCTGCCTCCTGTTATCCAAGAAAAAGGAAGGAAGGGAAGAGGAGGAAGGAGGAAGGAGGAGGAGGGAGGAGAGAGAAGAGGACCAAGAGGAGGATGAAGGGAAGAGAGAGTGGGAAGTAGGTGGAAAGAGAAGAGAGATAGAGGAAGTGGAAGTGGAGGAAGAAGAGGAGGATGAGGAGGAAGAGATGGGCCGTCAATTCTTGATAGCTTAAAAAGAAACTTTGATTCGATCTGTCTTCGAATTTCTCAGAAATATCTCCGAACCCTACCATCTCTGCTCCTCATAACGAGAAGGAGGCCAAGAGAGCCGTGTGCTCCTGGCTGGTCTCCAGGCTGCCTTTATCTGTGAGAGCTGATGCTCAGGATAAAGATCTGCTCCTCCCTGGGGCAGTTTACTGAAAAAGAACTGGCAACCTTCTGCACTTGCCTCTCAAGCCCAGCCTTTCCATCTTTCAGGAGGGATACAGTGTAGGCTTCTTGCAGAGATAACAACAGTGGGGCACCTGGGCCTAGGCACTCAGAACGTGGTAGCTTGACCTCATTCATCAAAATAAGATTTAAGACTTATACAAAGCATTCCCTACTCTTTTTAATTCTGGGATTGTCCAGCCCTGGTGAGGTAGGTAGGGAAGGGTTACTGACCCATTTTACAAATGACTCAGTGAAGACCTGTAATTCCTCAGACCCAGCCAGCTGGGCAATGGAAGAAGGCACACTTTGGAAAAAGAAGACAAAAAATAGATAGCCTCACATTTCACAGAAGCCTGGAGAGTGCATGGATGAAGAAAAGCTACAATGGAGAAAACTGAAGAGGAACCAGAAGATTTCTGATTAACCCTCAATTCAAGAGAAAAATCACCCTGCTAAGACCCTCTTTCCCTATGCAGAAATGACTGGTGGAATTTTAAACTTCTTCAAAAGACCAGTAGGGCAACAGAATGCACACACAGCTCCTTAAGGTCTGGCCACAGTGGTTCTCCTTAGGGTGGAGGAAGAGAAATCTATTACATTAGACATCCCTGAGATAATAGCTCCAGAGACCAAGAGCAGTCCAGGTCTGTGTTGCAAGGAGGAAAGAAGAGCACGGGGGTGGGGGGGGGATTATTTCTGGCACACTTAATTATGACAGAAGCTCACCCCCTAGTCCTCAGGATCGTTCACATGCTATCGTTCACATGATATCAGCATGTCAAATTACCTCTTCAGATCTTAATAACATAATCCTGAAAGTTTCAGCTCAGACCGTGAGAGAGGGAGAAAGCCTTCTGTTGAATGAGATAGCAGAGCTAAGTAAGCTACAACTTTTATTATAATTAATTGTTCACTGTGAGTTTTTATAGTTAAAATAAAATAAGAAGGGATTCCATGTTTGTACTTCTCTTTCTGCCTCCCCCCACCCCCGTGTGTGTGTGTGTGTGTGTGTGTGTGTGTGTGTGTGTGTGTGTGTGTGTTTTGCCTTTTGGGGGGATATGCTATCATAGCAACAGAAATGAAACAAGAAAGCCATAGCCATACTGAGATTTCAAGTATGCACACCCATACCTTGCTTTTAATGGCAGCTCTCGGGACAAAAATCAGGTCCTTATGCTTGAAAGGCAACCACTTTATTGACAGAGCCTTCCCCCAGTCCCAATACTTCTACTGACTCTAACTAAAACATTTAAAGCAAAACAGCACCCTAGTGTAGAAAGTCTCAGAGGGGCAAGCATATCACTTAGAATTGTGCCTGTCACCCAGGATGTTGCGAATAAGCACACCCCTGATAGTGAGAATTGGTTGGGAGGAGATAAGGCACTAGGGGGTGTTGATGGTTCTTCAATGTCATAACTTTCAAAGCCTCACATAAAGCTAATTTTCTAAACTCTATGACCTTTCTTTCTGCCACTTTCCCAGATGAGACGTAATGAGAGTTTCAGGTCACTACACACCCTGCTCAGGGTTTTCTCATCTTCGCTGTATAGTGTGACTCCCAAGCCCGGCGAGAACACAGGCTCAAGGTTAAGAGCTTGAAGCTGTGGAGCTTGAGAGAGTACTTAGCGGGGCTTTTTTTCTCATTCATTAAATAGAGATAGAATACCCCATAATATCATTACATTATTAATATTACACACTATCATTCCAGCATCCTTAGGTTATCAGCAGCTTCTAACCACTCCCATCTTTTGGTTACAGCCTTTCTTAACACATGCAAGCAAAAGCCCATGGAAATTCAAATGTCCATGAAGAGCAAGGACAGAGATGGAGTGACAACAGGCTGCCTGCTGTAGGCTTAGTGTGGTCAGCTGTGCCGGGCTGAGCATCCTGAGGTCTCGTGGGTGGCCAGCCTACCAACTTTTGCATTCAACTTAACACAATGCAAATGCAGAGCAAGGGAGGCCATGAAAATCCACTCCTACCACTGGTCAGAAAGCTGGGCCCTCCATCCTCTGAGTCCTGCACGAGAGCGCATGGAACCCAAGGCGGACAGGAATTGTGAATTACAAGGTCATGGGAAGAGCTTGGGGTATGGTGGGAGACATGGCTCCCAGGTAATCTCTGAAAAGGGTCTGAAGCTGTAGGATGGGGGTTGGTTTGGGTAAATAAGAGCCCCTGCTTCCTCGTGGAAGTGTGAGGTTGGGGAACTGCACATAGAAGATGGGTAACAGCTTCGGCAGGAAGAGAGAACGTGGGTTAAGGTGCATCATCAGCAGGTATGACTAGCAATTGCCAGGGAAAATATTCACCCATTGAGGGACAATGCCTGCAACCTTGAGCTCTGTTGTCAGATAACCTGGCTTTAGGATTCTATTAAGCCTTTCCCCTGCCTCCTTAGAAATCCTCAGATGATTACAGCTTGCAATGTTTAAGTAGGTCACAAAACTCAAAGAATATATTGCTCCCCCTCCAATAGACCTCTGAAACTAGGTTTCAGAGAATTAGATGGCAACTCTCCCTAGCAGGGTCTGTTATGACAAATTCCACCTGCCCGGCTGCTGTTCCTTTCCACTCTGTTTAAAGGCTCCAGCTCACCGCTCAGTAAAAGCTAAGAGCATTTTTTTCCCTCAGAGAGGGAAGTAATTCTCCAGGTGAAAGAAAGCTGGATGTGGATTTCTACAGGCTCACAATTGACGTGGCTTTGGGGTGTATGGCACAGCTCTGGAGAGACAGTCAAAAGGACCATAGAGCTCTGCTGTAGAAACAACAATAACGTTTCAAGCCCCACTAAAGCCCTTATAGCAACCACAGTCATGCTTGGCCATGGCTTGACACACTCTGATAGTTGTGACCTGTTCACCTCCATCAAAAAAACCATCCATCCATGCTGCTTATACAGAGAGGAGAAAAAATAAGAACTCTTCGAAGGACTCTCCCCCTTCTGTAGTTCATTCCGGGGTTCATACAGAACTAGGGAACAAAATTCTGATCAGGAGGTGGCTGGCCTCATAGGAACAGGCACTTTCTACTAGTCTCGTTATTTTTAAAAAAGACTTACTTGTTTTATTCTTATTATTAATTGTGTGTGAGTGAAAGTGTGTGTGTGTGTGTGTGTGTGTGTGTGTGTGTGTATGTGTGTGTGTGCGGGCACTTCTGGAGGCCAGAAGAGGACATTGGCTGCCCTGGAGCTGGAGTTACAAGCAATTGTAAGCCACCCAATATTGGTGGTTGGAACTGAACTCAATTCTTGTTAAAAAAAAAAAAAAAAAAAAAAAGCAAGAGTTCATGACACTTACCCCTCTCCCCGCCATCCCTTCTAGCAGGGCTTCAGCATGTGCTCCACCACACTGAGACTTTACTGCCTCTCTGCATCTTTGTCTGACTCATTTTCCCAACTTGGGAAGTGTTGACAATGATTCTCAATGAATGGTACAGGTTTCTTGTTTTGTTTTTGTTTGTTTTGAAACAAAGTCTCAGGTAGCCTTGGCTGGTCTCAAACTGCCTCAAGGTCTCTATGTAGACAAGAATGATCTTGAACTCCTAATCCTCTCATCTCCATCTTCCAAGTGATAAATGGTGGAGTTTCAGATGTGTGATACTACAGTGGTTGTTTTTTTGTTTGTTTTTTTTTTGTTTTTTTGGTGGTGCTGAAGCTAGAACCCAAGGCATTGTATATGCTGGGCAAGAACACGAGCAACTGAGCTACAGCCTCAACCTTGAATGTTACTTTCAGCAAAGACTTCAACTCAGATTCTGAGCTACCTGTAAGTATAAAGCAATCAAGGAGAGCCTCTACACACATGCCCTCCCCCGCTTGAACATGCATGCACATATACCATACACACATATAGCTCTCCAAAAAAGAAGTGGTTCTCTACTCCTTAGCATAGTGGGAGAGATCTATTGAAATGAAATAAACCCAGAGCAAAGTGTGCTGTGATTGCCCATAGTATTGTGGCTGCTGAGAAGGGTCCCTTACAATGACTAAGTTAGAATAATATGCCTATAGTCATACTATTGAGGAAGCATGCTAAGGCCCAACAGTGAGAATAGGATTTCATCTGGGCTCCCCCTGAGACTAAGACCCAGCATCAAATGTTTAGCAAGTATCATAAAGGATTTCCTGGTTCATCAAGGTTTGCATGCAACTCAAACACCTGAATCTGTTGTGATTCTTGGATATCTCTTGAGGATGAAGACCTGGCTCTGGATTCTTGGTATGGTGCCAGGTTTCACTTCTCTCCCAGACAGGCCCCGGGTTGCTTTTTCTAGTTTACACTACAGAATGCTGCTTTCCAAAGTGGCGATCATTAGAGATTTGCAGAATGCTTCACATATGCCATTCATTTTTAATGGGCTATTTGACTCCCCATGAAGTTCACACACAAGTAAGAGATTGTACAATGTGAACCAAGGAAAGAACACATGGCCTGATCCTCCAGGGTGCTGAGAACATGGGGCAGTGGGTACTTGAAGAGTTTTATGGGAAGACTCTGTACACGGCCATGCCTTTCAGCACAGAACAAATTAAACCATAATAATGACCATGCCGCCACAGTACTACTGGATGGTGTTCTTTTGTGATAACATACATATGGAATTCTTTTGGAATCTGCCAGGATAAAAACTGCCAAAATCAGAATAGCAAGTTCTTTCAGGTTTTGAAATAAAAATGATGTGTCTTAATACTTTCCAAGGCTACTGAGATAGCTCAGTGGACAATGACACTTGCCACTAAGCTCTTCTTCCACTTTGTAGCTCCTGCGGGAGACCCAACTCCCGAAAGATGTCCTCTGACCTCCACATACTCGCTGTGACTTGAGGGTGTCCTCCACTCACCCCACAAATAAATATATACTTGTAAAAACAATTCACATTTTTCTTTCCCACTACAAGACATATTATGAGGCTTCTAAACATTTTCCCTATTCTACTGTTTCACAGGGTTAAATATCATCCCGAGTATAGAGGCCGCTTTCAAGGTACTTCGGAATCTATTCTCTAAGGTTTCAATTTACAGAAAAGAAGTCTATTGTATGACCAGTCAGGTTTGCAGGAAAGAGAAACTGATGAGAAATGGTACTTCCATTCCTGAGGGCTCCTGCCCAGCTTGTGGGAGGCTGAGAACTGATGCCTCCCCCAGTGGGGTGCCTCCCCCAGTGGGGTGCTACCTGCGGTGTGTTTGGGGTAGTTGTCTTTCCTTGTCCTTTAGAGTCAAAGAGAGCAGTTTAGTACCTTGTAAAGAGTGAGCCTTTCCCAGCCTTCACTGTGTGACTGCCAGGCTCAGCATTTGAGAATGCATCCAAGAATCTAAAGCAAGTAGCCACTAATCCTGTGCTTTGTGGAGGGAGGGCAACTGTTGTTGGCCTTCACAGTCGCGGGTCTTCTTCTGGCCTCTGCCTGGAGTGAAAAGCCATTCTTTGCTCAAGCCCTGGCCTCACTGAAAATGTTGTCTCAGGGTGCTGGGCAGTTGCCTCTTTCCAGGATCTGCTCGCTCCTCATGAAAAGAACGGGACTGCTGGATGCTCCATCGAACCTTGGCTTGGCCGCTCCACAGCCCGTGGCTGCCATACTCTCGAGCTTCAGATTTTCTGTCCATGATGAGTAACAATATTTCTTCGGCTACAAAGTAGAGAAAACTAAATGTTGGTAAAGCATTCAACCCTGGGCCCTCCCAGCACCAGATGCTTAACAAATGGGGGCTATCATGGTAACAGCTATTATTCCGGCTATTTCCTAAACTTCCTCTTCTTTGTTTTGTCTGTTTAATTCTTCCCTTGTCTGTTTTTAATGTTCTTCCAGGAGGTATTCAGTGGACCCAGAGTTCCTTTCTCCTGACTTGGATTTTCCCCATAACCCCCCTATCCTACCCTCCCTCCCCAGACAACTCAGTCAGCCACAGTTCCCATGTCTTCAACAGGAACCGGCTGTCCTTTTCCCTAAACTCCATCTGGAACCAGGCGTGATTTCCACAGAGCAGCACCACATCTGCATGTCATTAGGGTTCAGCTCCCTGGGACCCCATTGGTCTGAACAAGATGCCAAACCCACAGTGACTTTTTAGGGAAAAACAACACTGTCAAGAAGCTCCGTTATACATCTAAAATAGAATTTGATTCATAAAAACTTCACTTCAGGAACAAATCTGTGGGGTCTTCAGAAAAGGAAGCTTTACATTCTCGACCAGGTCGAGCCTTTCTTTCCCTGGATTTAATGGGGACAGAAACGAAGGTAATAAAAATTTATTAGGCATCTATTTTGTGCAAGGAACTGTGATAAGCATTTCACACTCATTATGTTATTTAATTTTCATAACTATCCTTGAGAGTATTGTTATCTTTAGCATGAGAAAGCTGAGATTCCCAAGAGGTAAAATGAGCCGCCTAAGCATCAAAGCCAGGAAGTAGCAGGACAGAGATGTACCTTCATGCCCAACTTCTTTGTGCTATGGAATGCGTCATGGCATATGAAACGCAGCAGAACATGCTCTTCATGTTGGCGGAAATAGTCTACCTAGTCCTTGGACTCACTAGAAGCCAAAGACTCTCCTGCGGTGGGAATGAGGGAGCCTGTACATCTTTGGCAGACAGGTTGTTTGCAGCTCTCTCAGGTCACAGGGTGTCTTTCCTACAGTCTGGTCTCTCCTCTTTGTTTGTTTGTTTAGTTAGTTAGTTTGTTTTTGTTTGTTTGTTTGTTTGTTTGTTTGGGACAAGGTTTCTCTGTGTAGCCCTGGCTGTCCTGGAACTTCCTCAGAAGACCAGGCTGGTATCGAACTCTGAGATCCACCTGTCTCTGCCTCCCAAATGCTGGATTTAAAGCTGTGTGCCACCACTACTTGACAATCTCTTTTTTATCTAAAAATTTCCATAAAGCCCCTGCTTACATGATGGACAGTTTCCCTTTCACTTCTAATGGCTATTCAGGAAGCACTGAGCCTACTGTCCAAAGGTGAGCCCTCTTTCCATGCATAAACAAAGGTGAGGACTATGACCTCTTCCCTTTCAAGATGGACATGCCACAAGCCAGATGCTAATATGACCAAATGAGGCCTCTTCTTAAGGGGTACATGTGGTGGGAAGGAAAGCTTATTACACTACTCTTGGGGAGATGAGCAGGACAGTAGGTAAAGTCATGACTGACAAGCTTAACTGTGCTCTACAGAGGAGAGGCTGAGATGACCACAGGACTCTTATTTTAGAGGATAAGGTCTTCACATCTGGTTCCAGAACTGGGTTTCCCAGGGCAGGCTAGTCTTGATACCCAGAATTCATTTATTTGTTTTGAGTGATGTCTGTATATTATGTCCTGTTCAAGTGATGGCTGTGTGTTGTGTCCTATTTGAGGTTCTGGGTATAAAATCAGTAAGGCACATGAAAAAAATTAAAAGGACCAACAGTGGTTTTTGAAGCTACCTCTTCCCTACCAGCTTTATTGAGGTCTCAGGTTTCCTACCAAATTATTTACCAAAGTACACGAAGAATAATCCACCTCCAGAGAAACTAAGAGAATATTGCTGATAAAACCATAAATTTTGATCATAGAGGGCTTGGGGAAATCACAGTGGTAATTCCAACTGTCTAGCTTTCATAAGATTAAAAGGCATGAAGCAGGCTGCCAGGGAAGTAGACATCAACTGTGAACCCCGGCACACTGTGAACCCCGGCACACTGTGAACTTAGTACACCACACTAATGATTGGCCGGGATAGATGCCCATTGTTGCAATAGCGGCATGAGTGTTATGGAGGTAACCAATCAGTTTCTGATGGACTAAAGGCCTGTTCCTCAGGAAGAAACTCATGCTTAGAACCCAGGGTTGGGCCCAAGGGCGAATCTACTACTATTATTTTACTAAATAGACATAGTATCAAGCTGCTCACTAAATACATATCTTTATACACATAGTTCATCACTCAGTTCTCATTAGAGGTAGACAGAGGTTAATACGGAGATTTATAACTGGCCAAAGAGATTAAGTATCTGTGAAGTGCTCAGCCACTTGGGATCTAACATATATTTTTCTCTTGGTGATCTTTAGACTCATAAGTAAATGTTGTTCATATGCTGAAGTGTAATGTCTGCACATTGAATTGTGGCTCTAAGCCTAGATTTTGGTACTTTCCAGTCTGGATTCATACTACAGCTCTTCAAAAACCCGCCTTCCTGGCTTCAGCAAGCTGCTTAGACTCTGTGTTCCTCAGGCTCCTACTATGTAAAATGGTGGATGATAATGTCTGCTGCAAACTTTCGGTGCTGTGAGGCCCAGATGCATTGCAGACTTGAAATATGGATGTTATACAATGGGATATCTGTATCACACTTCTTCCTCCAAGGCTCAGGGTGCATCACAGAAGGGGGTGAGGAAAGATTGTAAGAGTCAGGGGTCAAGGAAGACCAGCAAAAAACAAACAAACAAACAAACAAACAAACCAAACAAACCAACAGTGTCTTCTGAACATCACAAGGCTGTTGCACTGTGAACTCACAGCAGCTGTGTTTACCTGCACAGGACCTTATACACGATGAAACTAGTAAACATCCCAGTATGGAGGTGGTAGGGCATGAGCCTCTACCCCTCTCTGAGAAGTCTTGTTTTTGGCTTACTTCTTCTAAACTTCAAATCTATCTATCTATCTATTATCTATCATCTACTTTATGCCAAGTCCTGTCCTAGGGATTTATCAGTGAGCAAACCAGACAGAGAGGTCCTGATGACATTTGCCGTTTAGTTAAGAAAGGCAAAAAAAAAAAAAAAAGCTATCCAAACTTGGAATTTGTTGTGGGGTATGTTAGAAGGTGATGTGCCAACAGAACAATAACAAACAGTGAAGAGGAAGGGGAACTAAAACCATAGGAGGTGAGATTGGATAAGGATCCAGGACTTAAGTTTACTGGTTGAACAGGACACTCATTAAATAAGACATTCACATTAAAATCCAAATATGGAAATTGCCATGAAGACCTGGGCACTGAACCCTTAGACGACCACATACATTGCTAACATATAAAGAAGTATGTAGAAGCCTCATCATATGTCCTAGGAACTGCAAGGTGACCAGGATGCCTGAACAAAATGAGCAAGAAACAGCAGGAAAGGGAGGCCAAAAGGATGGCAAGGGCTTGGCTGCTTAATCCGATTATCTTAAGAAGCCACTGCATAGTTTTGACAGAGCAGTGATGTGCCTGACTTAAGGATCACTCAGTCATATTGCTCATGGCTTTGGGGCAGGGCCAGAGGTTGCTGGAAGCTGAGAGACCAGTGAAGAAGCTGTGGTAACACTGCAGGGAGGCTGTGGGAGGGGCTCAAGTGGGCTATTGTATATTTAAATAGCAAAGCCAAAAACAGAAGTTGATATGAGACAGGAGAGCAAGAAAGGAGCCAACGGTAAATTGTGGCTAAGAAACAAAAACAGAGATAACTTAAACTGAGAAAGGAGGTTGGGATGAGTGAGAGGGACCAGAGTTTGGTTTCAGAATAGTAATCTTGAGGTGTCTATTTGACATCTAAGTGGGAATGTCAAGTCCCCAGTTGGACCTGGAGTGCAAGCAGGAAGTCTGGCTTGATCTAGAATAACAAAAATCCAAATGCTGCATCTGGGTAGATGCTGTCCTAAGCACCGTGAGTCTGCAACTCATCTGGGCCTCACAACAGCAGACATTATCATCCTCTATTCCATACAGTAGGAGCCCGAGGAACACAGAGTCTAAGCAGCTTGCTGAAGCCAGGAAGGCAGGTTTTTGAAGAGCTGCAGTATGAATCCAGACTGGAAAGTACCAAAATCTAGGCTTAGAGCCACAATTCAATGTGCAGACATTACACTGAAGAGTCTTCAGCATACGAGCAACATTTACTTATGAGTCTAAAGATCACCAAGAGAATATTATAATAAAAAAAGTAGTTAAGAAATGTGTTCACAAAATAACATGGACACCAGCAAGATAACCAGTGGAGAAAGATATTTGCTTTTAAAACTAATGACTCAAGTTGAATCCCGGAAGCCACATGTTAAAAGAATAGAAGCAGCTCCTAAGAATTGTCCTCAGACTTCTATAGGTGCACAAATAAGCATAGAGACGCATGTACAATACATAACGCACACATGCCATATACTACACACACCACACACATCACAAACATATACATACCACATACTACACATACACACATGCACATTCCTCATACACACACACACACTAGATACACAAACATACCATAAACCACACACACAACAACACACACATACATCCACATATAACACACATGCACACATCACACACACATACATGCATACCATACACATGCACATACAAACCACACACACTTTTATGCATATGCCACACAAACACACATACATGTACACCACATACACACACGCACACACATTTATGCACACACCATACACCACACAAACACACATACATGTACATCACACACACATACACACACATACCACATGCATGCATACACCATACACACATATATACATATACACATACACACACATGACACACACATACACACACCACACACATACATACATGCACAATCACATCATACACACACACACACACACACACACACACACACACACACACCAAATAAATGTAATTAATTTTAATTAAAATGAACCTATCTCTAAGCCAATCACTATTATTTCTAAGCCAGTCAGCTGGACAATAGAGACAGAGCTTTAGTTATACTTCTCTGCTTTATGCTTGGCTGAATGTTTGTACAATACAAAGTGAAAGAAAGACAGGGAGCTAAGGAGGAAGAAATGTCAGCAGAGATCAAGAGCCAAAAGTGATCATGGAGAGGTGTAGGGGAGTCAGCTGTGTCACCAGACAGAAGAGCTGGTAAGGGAGCAGTAACGTTCAGAACCCAAACAAACAAACAAACAAACACCTCATAACTGAGAACAGCAAGAGTGTTCCTGTACTGGAGCATGTGACCACGACACCCCATTAAGAAGACCATGACGACTGGTCACGCAGCATAGAACTTAGAGTTCTCCCTGATACTGAGGTATCCAGATAGGCTCTGAGTATTTAACCAATGAGCTTCCCTTCCTGGGCATCCCTTCCTGCAAAAAGTATTTAATCTCTGGTTCACCTATGCACCCTCATCCACCATGAATAAAGCAGTTTGGACAAGCAAGGACTGCCTCCTTCTTTAAGAATTGCTGTGGGGGGAGAGGGTAGCCTGTGTCATACAGAGCTGCCCTTAAGTCTTCTGTAAAAGGTGAAGGTCGCTTCGTACACCTGGAATTCAATTGAACTAAGCTGGATTCCTCCCATAGAAACACTGACGCCAGGCTCACCCCAGGCCTGCTGGCTCCTGTTCCCAACTCCTTGTGGTCCCCAGTGGTGTCTGGGTGCACAGGAGTTTGAGAACCACAGTTTCTGTCCCAGCACCCTGCTTCTCACGCAGAGAAAGATGGTCTGGGACCCCCTATCTTAAACTGTGTTTTCCCCTTTCCCGAGGGGCAAGGAAGAAACACAGTCTAGTGTCCCTGCGTTTCACCGCCTCAAGCAGCAGATCTACAGCATTCAGACACCCCAGTGGCAAGGCAGAAATGCAGACCCACAGAGAAGAAAGAAAGTTCAGACCATGGGATCCCGGAGACCACAAGCTCCCATTATCTACAGCTGCACAGCACATCCTTGGGAGTCCACAGACTTAGAAAACAAATGTTATGGAAGACTATGGTGATCCCTCCTCCAGGGAGGGGGAAACCTTAAAACTACAATTTCTACATGATCCAGTGATCTCACCCTGAGAATATATATGTGTGTGTGTATGTGTGTGTGTGTGTGTATACATACATATATATATATATATACACATATATATATATATGTGTGTGTACATATAGGTGTGTATGATGTATATGTGTATATATGTGTGTGTATATATATATATATATATATATATATATATATATATATATATACACATACATACATACAAGGATATGAGAATCTGTATATCAATGGTGTGTCTTCTCTTCTGTGTTCACTGCAATATGACTCATAAGAGGCAGGCAGTGAGGTCAGCATCAATGTTCGTCAGCAGTGGATAGATACAGACTATGTGATCAACATACACAGCAGAATACTATTCAACCTTAAAGAAGATAGTTATGCCATCATGAGAATAAAACTGGGCCCAGAGGATACGGTGTTGTGTGAAATGAGCAGGCACAGAAAGGCCAATCCACATGGGTTTTCCCTTACATGAGTCTGAAAAAGTTTCTCCCAATAGTGAAGAATATAATGGTTTCTGCAGGGTGAGGTACGGGCTGGTAAAGCCATAGAGTTTAGATAGGAGTTTTTATGTGGAACAGTGAGTGTCGTTAACAGCATCTTGTACACTTGAAACTTCTTGTGAGTAAACTTTCATTTTTTTTAAAGCACAAGTCATATAAAGCGGGGATGGGAATAATAGAGATGGCGGTTTAAGTAGAGAGAGGAATGGGAAATTTGAGTGGAGGAGGGTCAGTGAAAAGGATAATTAACCCTAAGAGTGTTTGGAAAAGCCCTATGGAAACCTACTGATTTACAGGATTCATATATTCTTATAAGAGGTTAATTGGAGTTATGGTCTACGAGGCTAACACTCTTCCAGAAGCCCATTGTAGGATTAGGGTATCTCCTCTCTACTTGTTGCTCAGATGTGTCCCAGAGACTCCAGAAACAACGTAGTCATTGTTATTGGTCTTGGTTGCCCTTGCAAATGTGATGGTAAGACTTTGCTGCTGAAAACACCACATACTTTGGCCACAGAACTTAAATTGTTACTGACCAGGAAGTGCCTTCCTTCTTGGCTAGCTCTCATAGTGCTGAAGTGTGTTCTGCAGGGGGTCTCACTCAGCCACAGCCTCCTGAACTAAAATGATGTCTGGTATGTTAAGATACAACCATCGGTGCAATAGAAACACATCAATTGTGGGGTAACCAACTGCTTTCTGGTTAGATTTAAGGCTTCTCCACAGGAGGAAACACACACCTATTACTGTAAATCTGGACAAGAACTCATGGCTGGTGAGCTCAGAGGCCTTAGGGGTGAACCTGTTAAACTGTTAAATGAACATAATAAGAAATGACCCCCTAAATTCATATCTCTCTCCCCATAGATTAGATCCGCTCTCAGACCTCATCAGAGAAGTTTCTTTGGACAGTAGAAAGAACTTGTCAACGTGCAAAGAATAAACTTCTGTGGAGTGCTCAGTCACAAACAACACATATGTGTCACAGTCCATTCTCCCAAGGCTCAGGGACTGTTGCGAAAAGTGACCAGGAAGACTGTAGGAGCCAGACATCATGGAGAGGCGGAGCAACATAGTGTCTCCTGAACATTACAAGACCTGGGCATTGATGGGCTCACAGTAGTTATGGATGCCAGCGCAAGACCTGCATGAGATTGAGCGAGTCGACAGGATGGAGGAGGGGTTCCTGAGTCTCCACCCCTAGCTGAGAGATGATTGACAGTTGGTATCTTTGAGGGGAGGAGGATCCTTTATCTTTAGAGATGTGGTTCCTGGTAAGATGACAGTGTTCCAGTGGATGGCCTCATACTTATGAATATTAAGACAGCAAAACTGGAATCAGTGAGCTGTGAATGGAAGGAAGGAAGGAAGGAAGGAAGGAAGGAAGGAAGGAAGGAAGGAAGGAAGGAAGGAAACATGAAATTGGAAGGACTGTTAGGGGTTGAGGAGCTAAGAGGAGTTAAGGAGAGGAACAGAGATCTCTGTGCATATAATCAGAATACACTGTGTAAATGTAAACAACTCTCAAAATCTAATAAATGGATTGTTTCTTAATATTTAGTTATGTTTATGTATGTTTCTATGTTTCTTAATGGTCATTTATACATGACTGTGTGTGATTGTGAGGTACCCTTGGGGAGGTACACATGGAAGCCAGAAAAAAGCATTGGATCCCGTGAGCCATCCAGAGAGCCACCTAGCATATATGATTGGTCAAACTGAAATTTTGTGTTCTCTCTCTCTCTCTCTCTCTCTCTCTCTCTCTCTCTCTCTCTCACACACACACACACACACACACACACACACACACACACACAATGTTTCTATCTTGTAGTACAACAGCTCCTGTGCTGATGTCATCACCAGGTAGCATCGCTCAAACAGTCACCTTGTTTTTCCCAGAAGTATAACAGCCAGAACATCAATGTGTGTGTGTGTGTGTGTGTGTGTGTGTGTGTGTGTGTGTGTGTGTGTGTGAGTGTGTGTGTGTGTGTAGGCCAGACTACATATGGGTGGTGTTCCTTCTCAGGCCTTGTTTCTTGCTGGAACCTGACTTGCTCACGGGTCTGTCAAGGACTAGCATTACAGGAGCCCAGCCAAGCAGGTCCATCTTTGTCTAAGAAGGGATCAGGGCTCCCCTCTTGCTGCTGAGATACGCTGATGCCATCTCACACATCAGCAACGCATACAGCTGAGACCATAGGACTGGAGGAGCATCTGGGAGCACTAAGTCAGCATTTTCTTTCTTCCCCTTTTCTGCTAACATGAGGACATAGTATGTTTGAAGTCATCCAGTGTGACACATTTGGGTCACAATGCTGTAATTTTGTAAGTTTTTTATTATCATAGTTTGCTTCCTATTTCTGCGATAAACCCCACAACTAAAAACAACTGGGGGAGAAAAGAATTTATTCCATCTTACAGGTTAGAGTACACCCTGAAAGGAAGTCAACTGGAAGCCAAGGCAGGAACCTGTGGGTCGGAGCTGATGCAGGGGCCATGGATGGGTGCTGCTTACTGGCTTGCTCCTCAAGGTTTGCTCAACCTGCTTTCTCACACACCCAGGACGACCTGCTCAGGGGCAGCACTGCCTCTAGTGCGCTGTACGCTCCCACATCAATCTTGGATGAAGAAAATACCCCCTCCCCCAGACTTATCTACAAGCCAATCTGATGGGGGCAAGACCTCAGTTGAGGATTCCTCTTCTCTCAGATGATTCTAGCTTGTGCCAGGTTGACAAAACAGTGAAACAAGCAACCTCAGGGCATCTGTTTACAAGCAACCTCAGCACATCTGTTTACCTGTGTCTCATTATTTGTGTTCAAATCTCACTCCGGTGACTTACCTGATGTAGTAGCTTTAAAAGAAGGGAAGCTTTACTTTCCACATGGTTTCTGTTCATCGTAGTGTATGATCTGGTGGAGCAGAGATGTTCAACTAAAGACTACCAGAAGACAGACAGACAGACAGACAGCCAGACAGAGACAGCCAGAGACAGAGAGAGACAGAGACTGAAAGAGACAGAAACAGGCACACAGAGAGCAGAGAGACTAAAAGCAAGAGAGACTGAGAGAGTCAGAGAGACAGAGACATAGACACTGAGAGAGAGAGAGAGAGAGAGAAAGAGAATCAGAGAGAGAGACAGAAAGAGACAGCGTGTCCTTAGGATCACCTAGAAATCCCTCATTAACAGCCAATTAAGCTGGGCAGTGTTGGCACATGCCTTTAATCCCAGTACTTGGGAGGCAGAGACAGGCATATTCCTGAATTTAAGGCCGGCCTGGTCTATATAGTAAGTTCCAGGACAGCCAGGGTTATACGGAGAAACCCTGTCTCAAACAAAACAAAACAAAACAGCCAATTAAATAACAAAGTATGGCTGCATACTTTGTCATTGTATGATAGCATCCAGAGTGTGAGCCTTGTCAAAGGTGAAAGGTGCAGGAGGCTCTCATCCTCCAGGCCGACAGTAACCCATGAACAGCACCTTTGGTTAGAGTTCACCCAACCCGTTCTGAACACACCTAATCAGGACCATGGTACTTGGTAAATGCACTCCTTGCAAACTCAATCTCTACTTGAAAACTCATATCCTGGTCACTGACTCTTCAGAACTATGTCAACACGAGGCTCTTCTCTCGGGTCCTGTGTGCTCTACCATTCTCTGAGAACATTTTCCCCTGGGTTTTGTTGTCTTGCCTTCCTCAGTTTCTCTAAAATTTCCCTTGGTCCTGTTCCCAGCACTCTGGGGCAGGGACTCATTTCGGCATCAGACTTGGCTCTTCTCAGCCCCCCTCTCACCTCACACCTTGACCGGCACTTTCTATCTTGTAGTACAACAGCTCTTGTGCTGATGTCACCACCAGGTAGCATCGCTCACGCAGTCACCTTGTT
Organism: Mus minutoides; assembly: GCA_902729485.2. Lineage (NCBI taxonomy): Eukaryota > Metazoa > Chordata > Mammalia > Rodentia > Muridae > Mus > Mus minutoides. The sequence goes on from CACVCL010034233.1 coordinate 53,792, forward strand.
TTTCCCAGAAGTATAACAGCCAGAACTCATGTTATGTTCCCCTCTGTGGTCTTTGTCTGTGGTACGCAGCAACACAGAGCACACGTTAGTGTTTCCCCATCCCACTTCTGTTTGAAATTGGTTCCACCATGTCTTTGTGTACTTCTCTGTTGCTATGATAAACACCGTGGCCAAAGCAGCTTAGTGAGGGAAGGAGTTATTTCAGATGACAACTCGCAAGTCAGAATCCATCACTGAGGGAAGTCAGGGTAGAAACCCAAAGCAGAATCTTTAGCAAACACTGTGGAAGAACACTGCTGACTGACTGGCTTGCTCTCCATGGCTTGCTCAGCCTGCTTCCTTGTGGCCTGCCCAGGGGTCACAGCATCCACATGGAGCTGGGCCATCCTACATCAATCACTAATCAAGAAAATGCTCAATAGATATGCCCACAGGCTGGTCTGATGGAGGCATTGGAGTTTCCTCTTCGCAAGTGACTCTAGTTTGTATCAAGCTGACAAAAGCTAACCATCACATGCTCCATGTGAACTAACTGAAACTATCGTTTAACACTGTGGGTTTGGAGCTTCTTGGGAGCTACAGAACTCATTATTAAGATTTATTCAGTGCTAGCAAATAATGCTGGGTGAGAGGCTCTGGTGTTGGGTGATGACTGCGGAACTCCAGAATTCCTTTTCTTCTCTTCTCGTTGCCTTTCATTTGTAGACATCTCTATGTTGAAGAACCTTACAGTTTGCAGACGTCTGAGTGAGAACTCCTCCAAATTAAGGTCAGCAGCAAGGCCTGCCTTGCAATAGCCTAGCACTCCAGAAGCCAGTGTGTCCTCACCATCTTCTGGTAGAGCCTAGAGAAAGACATCAGGCTCAGAGTCTCCCTTCACCAGCTGAAGCTCACTGGGAAGTTTACTTCAATTGAATGTCCAATTTTTTCCAATTTAATCATTGCAGCGGGTCCTCCCTCAGTTAAGAACTTTTAGTTAAAGAGGTTCAATGAGACTGAGAAGAAGAGGGCTTATGAGATGGTACAGCTGACCCAGGAAGGTGGTGGGGGAATACTCGTGACGATTTTCATCTAAAACCATATCTTGTTTCCAAGGGAACCCCGAGTGACTCACCGCAGCTCTCTGTTGACTCAAAGCATACCCTGTGGTCAGCGGCAGCCACTGCCCTCTCATGCAAGGGGTACACAGACTGTCCTAAGACATGGTAGCTTAATGTCCTAAAAGGGGACATTGGGTTCATCCTGCAGAGGGACCTGATACAGATAAGAGTTCATTTCTAATGACACATAGCACACAGCTCTCCAGTAGAAATGGACGGATGGAGGCACTCGACTGGATGTGTAAATCTAAGGTTAATTGGGAGCTGAACGCTACGGTCCAAAGATAAAAGTTACCAGGTGTAGCTTGCACAGTCCTGAACCTGCCCCTTGCTTATAGTCCCAAACAGATGTCATCAATTTATGATTTTTTCCTGTGTACAGTCTTCAGCTGGGAAAAACAAGAAAAAAGAAATTAGTCATTATACCTGGAAGGAATTTGTGAACGGGACATAAACTTTAAAGGTTATACACAGCGGGGGTGGGAGAGTGATGTAAGAAGTAAAGACAAACCAGCAAACAAGCTGCTAAATCTTTGGGCTGATGCACTTTCGTGGCTTGTTTTATAATCCTTACATATTGTGCTTTAATCTGTAACTCTCGCACGGAGCAAGTCTCCCCCAAGGCAGGCTGGGAAAAGCCTTCCTGGGCAGTGTGAAAGGTCTTTCCAGGCATAACAAGGCCAACATTTTTCTTTCCTGAGTTTGTATTTCCTTTATTACTTTTGCTCACCAAGCCTACAGGGAGCATAGAGTACAGCTATCAGCTCTAATAGCCTGTCCACTCTCTGCACATATGGGATGAGATGGGAACAACAGTCCTTAAAGCTCAGTGGGAATCAGACTCCTTTGTGGCCAGGACAGGATGAATGGATGACTCTTGGCATCTTCATCCCTGTGCCCACAAAGGGAAAGCAATTGATGAATACTCACAATCACTTATCAATTCCCAGACATCCTACACTCAAAAATCTTTCAGGTGTTTAGCACCAAATAGTAATAATAATTTATAATAATTTCTTTGGCAGCAGAGTTTGATGTTTCAGGCATTAAACTTCCTGAGGTCATTACTGGCCTTGGTGATGCAAGTGCACATGTTTTGTGGCAGAAATGTAAATATGTATATATATATATATACATATATATATATATATATATATATATATATATATATATATATATGTATTTAGTAACTCCTGTAATCCCATATATGTCCCTAGTGTGAAGTGACACTACACTTACATGGTGCTGGCCCTAGTGTGAGGTGACACCACGCTCACACACGGTGCTGTGCACTGTCTCTCCACTCTTCTAACTTCTTTTCAAAAATAGATTTGTTTTGAAAGCTAAGAAATAAAATTACATTATAAAGGGGTCATGAAGCATTTGGCCTACATAAGCCAGAATTAAACTGTCCATCAGAAGAAAATCTTCAGTCAGGTCCTTTACCAGGACCATCTGTTTCTCTAGGATCACCCATAAACATTAGTGTGAACTATAACATGGTCCAGATAATGGTACTCAAAGAGCTTAACCTGTATTATGACGAATTAGTTAAATTCAGTTGGTTAAGTGTCAAAGTGAGAGGAGGAATCTTTCCAAAGACTTGCTGATTCTCCCCTCCCACATTGTCCCTTTAGAATCAGAGGGTCGAGATGTCTCTTGGCTTCCCCACAAGGCCTGGAGTCACCACTGGACTTCAGGTACATAAGCCTCAGTGTCCCAACTCAAACCAATGATTGCACTGACATGAACATATGTATTCATACATATGTATGTATAACATATGTGTATATGCAAGTTTGTTTGCATGTATCTGTATGCATAATTGTGTGCATATGCACGAGCCTGTATGTGTGTGTATATGTGTATGCAAATGTCTACATGTGGGTGTTTATCTGTATGTGTATATGCATTCATACACCAAGAACTATCTCTATAGCCACTCCTCTCTCACTTTTTACTCTGACTAATGAGTTAATGTCAGGTCTGGTAAGACTTTTATCCTGGGTCAGCCTTCAGTGGAACAGCCCATATATGTCACAGTCAAATTCACCCTCACCCTAGCATATTTATCAAAAAAGTATTCAGCGAGAGGAATGTCAAACCTTAGCAGAAAGAGAAATCACAGCTAAACGTGGGGTTTAATGCTGACGGGAGTGGAGACCGAGAACCTTCCAGTTCTTACTGCTCGGTTACTCACAGGAGGGCTTACAGCTCCTGAAGCCCTGCCAGGGCTTTGGAAATGAAAGCCTGCAGTGTGAGAGTGATGCCTCACGACAGCCAGGATCAGTCCTGGGATGGGTAAAGCATTTCGTCATCGCCTTCCTCAGACAGAACTCGGTGGCGGAGGTTAATCGGTGCAGCGCATCCTCAGAGGCTGAGGGCAGGAGAATCCAGCTCTGCAGTTAATCACTGGACTGCATTCTGATCCGCTCTGAACATCTTTTAAAATGATATTAAAAAGAAACGTTATTTAAAGAACATTTCATACTGGTTAATAAAGACCCAGTATACCCTTTGTGGGTCAGAAAATAAATGGATCCTTAGCCCAAGTCTGTTCAGAGGCTGTCTTGGGCAACATTTCTTTACCCAGAAGAGAGAGTGACAAGAGGTGACAGGAAGCTGTTGCTCATGACAAGAGAAAGAGCATGTAAGAAAGCACTTAGGAGAGAAAGGGTGGGTGTGTGTGAATCAAGTTGGGCTTCCTGCTTGTTCATCTGGGTTCTTGACTGAAATGCAGAATGAGTGGCAAGGGAGAGGGGAAGGCTTGGGAACCTAGGACCTTGAATGCCAAGAAAGGAGACTTGATGTATTGAGCAATGGGAGCCACTGAAGGTCTAGGCAGAGGACACAGCGTGATCAAAGGAAAGCATGCACCGTGCGGTCCATCTGCCACGGGTAAGAATGCGAGCTCACCCCTCAGTAGCAGGCATGACCTTGCACGCTTTATGCACCTTTTGGGGGTCTCCCAAGCTACACAATGGAAGTAGTAATACACGGCCAAGGTTCTTGCCAACAACATTAGAATTAATGTGAAGCACAGCAATGCAAGGGCTTGGCACAGAAACGGTGCCTACTCAATGACATTAGTTGGCAGTATAGCTGCACTGGGGGTCAGAAAAGAGAGAGAGAGTGAGTGAGACTCTAGAATCTAGGCCCAGGCCAGCAAAGCCCAAGCAAGGGACAAGGAAAGGTTGGGCAGGATTCAGGGGACATAGCGTAGAATCAAAGACAAAAGGCTCAGAAAGAGTGACTTGCCCGTGGCCATTTGATAATGACTGGATGGATGCATGAAAGGACATGAGAACTCAGGGACACCAAAGAATGGCCGATATCAAGGTTGTATGAGGCAGAAACACACCACCATGGACACCACACTGAACCTGGGTTTCCAGGATGACTGCGGAATTAACATAAGTCACAGAGGAATCAACCAGCCCATACATCCCAACATGTGTGTGCCTGCCAGGACCCACAGGGGGCACTTTATAGAGTATATAAATGGACTTTAATATCGCAGGGTACCCTTTGGGATGCATGTCTAATTTGCTAGGCCGTGAAGAGCTGACTAGCCACTCCATGCTTCTTTAAAGGCTCTGTGCCTGCTGCCCTGGGACTCAGGGGCTTCCACTGTCTCCTCCCCCCCCCCCCTTTCCCTGACAGCCACAGAGACTCGGTTTGAAGTTCCTCTTCGGCTCTTGAAAAGCCATGGGAGATTTATGCTGTTCTGGACTTTTGTCTTCTTCACTGAAGTAACTGTTTTTCTCTAAGTGGCTTTTTCCTGGAGAGACATGAACAAATGTCTATTATTTTCCAAGGTCAAAATTATTCTTCAGTGATGAGTATGTCTTTCCATTTGTACAGGTGGCTATTGGCTCAGATGCATGGCTCTCTGATTGTTTCTTTTCAAAGGTTCATTTATATATGCATGTGTGTATTTTTACCACACCTGTCCTGTGTGTGTGTGTGTGTGTGTGTGTTGGAGTGTGTGCTTGTGGAGGGCAGAGAGGGTTTGGGATTCCCTAGAGCTGGAGTTACAGGTAGTTGTGAGATGCCAGATATGGATGTTGGGGACTCCACACCTTTGCTAACATTTTATATTATAGACATATATCACCACACCCAGATCAGACTACAGTCTTAGTCAAACACATGATCTGACTTTTATCCCAATGCCAGACCTTATTTACCTTTTATATTATAGTAATTTGTTTCTTTAAAATTTATTAATTCTGCAATTTAATGTCTATTTCTGTCCTTTTTTCTTCTTAATACTGAGAATTGAACCCAGGACTTTGTATATGATGAGCACGTGCTCTGTCACTAGGTACAACCCCACCCCTTACTTCCACTTGAACACTACATACACACACACATACACACACACACACACACACACACACACACACACGCACATACACACAGGCACATAGAGAGAAACACATAGAGAAACATACTCGCATGTGCACACACACACACACACACACACACACACACACACACGCACGCACGCACGCACGCACGCACAGACAATCTGAAGTTCTAAAACTTAGGCAAGCCCCTAAAGCTCATTAGCTCCCTGTTTTTATGAGGGTACATTATGGACTCACAAAAATTATAACAAAATATTTTGAAAAAGAAGAACTCAATATTGACCATATATATAAAAGATTCTAACCGTCTGCCTTCCATATAATGTTCATGACAGAAAGACCTTCCCTCTCCTCTGTTATCTCTTCCTATCTCTAGCTCTCCCTCTCCCAAAGGATCTCTGCCCCTCAGTCTCAAGCAACTTAAGCAGACACAGATGTCATGGTGGCTCAGTTTTTTTTCAGAGTTGCTTTGGTCTAAGTGCGACTCTCAGACTGAATGATATGGAGCTCTGAGGTCTTAAACCTGCTCAGAAAGCCCAAGGGAAAAGCCAGAAGGAGAAACGGTTCTCAGTACCTTCAGAATTAAAGACAGACAACTGACGGTTCTTATAGACCCCTTTCTCCATTCTTTCCCAGAACCAATTCTGTTTGGATTTTGCTCTTGTTTTTGTTGTGTTTTGTTTCAAACGCAGAATGAGCCACAGAATAGCCAAATCCTGTGGCACAAAGACAAGTGGAGCTGAGAACATGGTCCAGCTGATCAAGAGCTTGCTATACAAGGATGAGTTCGGGTCTCCAGAGCTCATGTATAGGCAAGACAGCCACCTGTAATCCCAGCCCATGGGAGACGGAAGGAAATCCCCAGGGCACACTAGGTAGAAAAACCAGTCAAAATGGCAAGCTTTGTGTTCAGAAAGAACCTTTACCTCAATATTTAAACTGAAGAAAAATTAAGGAGGGTGGGCACTCAAAATCAGCCTCTGGCCCCTACAGGCACACACACAGAGAACCAACACATGCAAGTATGCACACACATACCGTACATATATTCAGAGAGGAGAGGAGATGCATCACCTGCAAAGGTATTGAAGTGACAGCCTTTGCATGGAGGCCAGCAGTAATTAGGATTGACCTTGAAGGTGACCTTGAGAATAGAGGTGAAAACCTAAAGTGAAGCCACAAAGACATAGGCTGGGTGAAATTAATAAGACTATAATTCTAGATGGATCAGCAAAGGCAGGGACATAAGATGGCACAGTACCCTGAGTGCTAACTGCATCTGCATGAGTCATCTGGGAGCTTAACTCTAGTTGAGTTACTCAAATGAGGAAAAGCCTCAGACTTGACTCTGTGTGAGCCTGCTGTGCACAAAGTTAAGTCTCATTCCCAGTCAAGGGCTGCCACAGCTTCATACCAATGTATCAAGCTTCAATTGTTGCATTCATTCGGTCACCTTCTATAGAGCAGCTACTCTGCATTGTGCTAAATCAAAGAACCAAAAAATGGGCTGAAGGAGTACAAGTCTACTGGATGTAACTCTGAGGCGGGACACTTCTCTTCCTATGAAATCCCCTTTGTAGACAGAGCGCCCATGGCATGCCGGAGTTTGCTTGCTTGGCTTTGTAGAACCCCATCGTGTTACTTCTGCTTATCCTTCGATCAGGCCTGCAGATATATTGATGTAGGGGTATCTGCATACAGTGCTGAAGTCCTAGGAGCACAGAGCAGAGGTGGTTTAAAAAAAAAAACAGTTGTGAATCTGTTGCAGACTCCTGTAGGAGTGCTTGCATTTCAAGGTGTAGGTGCAGGGAAGAGCCAAAAGCAGCGAAGGCACAGAAGAGCAAGAGGAGAAAGTTGCATGATTCCGGAACCGGAACTAGTCTCAAGACCACGAGCATGTGGGTGGGGCTTGTGTGGCAGCCGCTGAGTGAGGACTACAAAAGGCACCGTTCAGCCAGGCATGCGTGCTGATAGCCGGCCCAGGGTAGAGGATGCCCACAGAGCTGCAGGTGCTCTGTGACAGTTCAGAATGGCACAGGACTCCTGGGCAGGAGAGGGCGAGTTGGCTTTGGGGCTAAAGATGAAGATCCTTCTTCTAGCGGGGGGTGGGGGGGTGTGGGGGGGTGGTGGGGGAAGCTGGCTGAGCTGGGGTCAGGAAGCTATGGGAGCCCATAAGGTTCTACAGTCACACAATGACGTGCTTGAGTCTTGCTGCGGAGTTACTACTGGTCCGCAGCGGAGGAACAGAGGACGCATTTGCAATGCCTGCCGAATTTTCGGTGTCAACCTTCCTGCCACCGCCCATTTCAATCTGCCAACACGACACAGGTCAGCTTGAAAAATAACTCAAAATGCAGCAGCCCACCCAGCAAACCACACAGCCAATCACCTGGAAGCTTACAGAGTAGTTTATAAAGCAACTTCAAAGTCCGTGACACTTAATAGAGGCCTCGTGTGCCCTACCTCTGTTTGTAAAGACAGCATCCTACCCCACCTGCCCTACAACACAACAAACGCCAAGGGCTCCCCAGTCTCACTCGGAGATGGCCGCTGCTCCCATGTGCTCTGAGAGAGTGGCACTCGATGGCATCTTGGCATTTTGAGGGAAACAGATACACCCTAACGGGTGAGATCTCAGAGATGCTCGCTGAACAAAAACACTGTCACCAAGTAAGCAAATAGTGACAAGCTTATAAGATGCTGCTGGCAGTCTGGGGTTGTCGGTGCTGAGCAGTTGAACTGGGCTTGGTGGGAGCGGCTGGTTAGCCATTTGTCAGGCAAAGTCAGAACAGCCCTCCAGCTATAGCACAGAAGGCAGGACGAAGCTCGTCAGCATTTTCCTTATGACTCTTAATTAGCAAGCAGAAAAGGAGGGAAGACGTTCTCAGCTTGGGGTACACAGACTTGCCCAGACACTGTCTGTCGAGAGCACTCAAGTCCCCACAGCTGAGAGCCAACTATGGGAGCTGCATTTTATCCACCGCAACAGGAAGCTTCACTCTGGGAGGTGAGTGTGCGTACCTTAACTTTGCTGGTGATGGTTCAGAGAGGCAAGCTGGCTCTTCCAAGGTAGCACAGCTGGACTTGAACCACTGTTCAGACCTTAAAGCCAAGGCCTTCAATCAGATCATTGCTGATGCCTAGCTGGGGCATCATAATGATGGGCCACTGGCTTGGGTTAGAGGGACATTTCTTTGCCGATGTCTTTATACTTAAGAGTGAGTTTCCAGGGCCTGGGAGATGACTTCCTGGATAAAGGGCTGGCTGTGTAGCCACGAGGGTCTGAGGTTGTAAAGTAACCTCAGTATGCAGTATTCCTGGGACTCACCAATGAGCTTGTCTAATCAAACTCAAGAGCTACAGACTCAGTAAAAGACCATGTACCAAAAAGTAAAGTGGAGAGCAATAGAAGACACCAAACACTGACCTCTGTCATGCACCGACCTGCACACATCTGCTTCCTGTGAGTGTGTTTAGGAGAGCTGTGGAGCCAGTGAGGACAACAGGACTACATTAGGTATGGTGGGTGGTTCCAGCCTGATTTTCTGAACTTGTGGCCATGCTTTGTGACCAAGGGTCTTGCCAGCCATGGGACAGGGAGTAAAGACTGAATCGCCATAGCTGGGCTCTGAAGTGGCACACCGCACTATAGCAACTGATTCTGTGAGGTTCTGCAAGCGTTAGGAACATGAGCAGGCCCACACACTCGAAAGACATGTGCCCCATGTGACAGATGGCATTAGGAAGTACTACAACTGGTGACTTTGATCAAGTGGAAAACCTTGACATTTACACAAAAGAATGAGGCCATTTTAATGACATAAATCATCTTTAGGTCTATTTTCGTTTTCAGTCCCTGTGAACCCAAAAGCATAAAGGTCTGTCATTCAAGAAGGGACTGCATAGAGGCAACTTCCAAATCTTCCAAGGAGGTGCAACAGTTCTGTATATATGTCCACGACCTGATTCTCTTCTTCCCAGGGCTCCACAAACACTTCACTCCTCTACCTTCTCAAGATCAAACTGGCCCATGTCTTAGTTTGGCCAAGGAAATACCAGATGTGGTGTGTGTCACTCCTGGAACACAAACCGAGATGGCAAACAATCCACCAATTAGGTCTCAAAGCTGCCCAGCCAGGTAGATGCTCCACGGAGCTTTGGAAGCTGTTGTTATCCCAGTATGACTTCATTTCTCCTCCAGGTAGGGGGAGTCGATTAGAGACATAACTAAGGAGAGTGCAGCATGAGATCAAAGGTTGGAACATCCTGGCCTCTTCAGAGCCCACAGGCAAATGGCTTGAAGGGTTCTTCCTGAAGTGGGCATGAGATCATTGTCATCAGACTGGGCATAATAAATCTATACATTTTCAATTGCTCAACGAGAAGGCTCTAAATCACGGGGAACTAGGTGAGAAGTCTCCTAAGCTGACATGAAATTGAGATTCATTAGGTGAGCACTGTTTGCACAGTGATCATCCACTTCTCTGAGAGGGCCATGTTCCAAGATCACCACTGGATGACTGATGCTTCCAATGATAGCAGAGCCTCCAGACTCCTCTATGGACACAGTCTGATAGCATAGTGGCTACTCCACAGTGGGGCGAGCAGATCACTTGGCCTAGACAACTCGTGTTCCTGACAGGATGCAACGGTGATACGAGATTCCACAAAGCCACCCAGAGTGGCGTATAACTTCAAATATACAAATTATTCATCTCTAGAACTTCCCATATCCGTGATCATGGCTGACTGAGAAACTACTGGGAGTGAAACCATCATGAGCAAGTGGAAGGCGCCTGAGTTAGACATGTTAGGAAGAGAGAAGAGGCTAGAATGCTCTATTTCTTTCTATCATAGAACTCATAATCGAACTATTCCATTCAAACTTTCAACTGGAGACAACAGATAATAAAAATCTTTAGACAATGATCTGTGTAATACTACAAAGCAACAGGATGGGTGGCCAAATTCACTGTCCACAGAAGGTTCTGCAGGTGTACTCGGTGACTTAAGTCACCTCTGAAGACCTAACCACAATCTGTGTTCATGTCACAGATCATATGTTCCTGTTGGCACCTATGGCTGACACTGGCTCTGAATGAAGAAATGGAGGCGGGGTGTTCAGATTCTCAAAACAAGTAGCTGAGGAGAAAACAGCACCTCCCAATCCTGGGGTGCAAGTGGAAAAGACCAAACACTAATACACCGTCTGTGGGGCCTGCCTTGCTTTGCCAGAGTCCCTCAGCATGACAAGGAGATGCCTGGAGGAAGGCAGAGCAGGGCCATGAAGCCATAGCAGCTCTCTGGCCTGTGTGTATCATGAACTCTGTGCCCCTGCTCCAGATGGCTTGGCTCTACCAGCCAGGGCTGTGGCCAACTCACTGGGCAACAACCAACGCACTGATTGCCATATTCATCGCAGACACCGAGCAGTAGTATTCGATCTGTCTCTTAAACAAAGTATTAAGTGTCACTGAGGACGATTTGCTTATTACACAGAGACTGGTATCTAATCTCTCCCAACCCAAACAAACACATGCTGTGCAAAGTTACATGCCACCACAGTTAAAATAGAGGTTTTGCACTTCAGCTGTCTGGAATCATTGAAGCCTAGGTGATTGTGGATGACTGAATTTCCACAAACATGGAGAGTTAAGAGTTCAAGCCTCAGGCTGGGCAGTGGTGGCACACACCTTTAATCCCAGAACTTGGGAGGTAGAGGCAGGCGGATTTCTGAGTTTGAGGCCAGCCTGCTCTACAGAGTGAGTTCCGGGACAGCCAGGGCTACACAGAGAAACCCTGTCTCAAAAAACCAAAAAAGGGGGAAAAAATGAGTTCAACCCTCTGGACTGTGCAGAGGTGGTTCAGTGACTAAGAATAGTTGCTGCTCTTGCAGAGGACTAACGTTTGTGTCCCAGCACCCACATAGCAGTTTACAAATACCTGTAACTCCAGTTACAGGTTATCCAACACCCTCTTCCAGCCTCCAAGAGCACATTTGATACATGTAATGACATACAGACAAGCAGGCACACACAGAAAGATGGATAGATAGATAGATAGATAGATAGATAGATAGATAGATAGATAGATAGATAGATAGATAGATAGACAGACAGATATTTAAAGAGTTCAACTCTCCTCAAGTCTGAACAACCCATCAGAGTACAATAGCAGGGTGCCCACCATTGCTGAACCTGGGAGAACATTATCACTCTCACAGTAATCTGCCAGTGTCCTCAACATTCCTCCTGAGAAGAAGGGCAGCTCTTTCTGAAGGTGATGATGCTTGGGTAGCATTCCTCAGGTGGCCTGGCTCCAAAGCTCTCTACAGACAGACATGGAGTGTGCCAGTTCATCCTTCTCTTCCTCCTTGCCCTGACGATCGACTGGAAATCTTGAGTGTGTAGTCATTGAGTAACAGCTTCATAGATCAGACACTGAAAAGCTGTATACAGGAAACACAAACCATGTGGCCATGCTCATGGACTGAGGACAGATTGTCGAGGTCACGATAAAGCTGAAGAAGCAAGCTACTGAGAAGACACTGGGTCAAAGCCAGGTCAAGTGGGATCCCATAGTGATGGACACAGAGTTCTAGCCTCTGTAATGGGTAAGGTGGGCATAGGAAGTCCCTGAGTTGACCCTGGGTCCGAGCTTCTGTAGCCTCCCATGGGACACTAGTTTCCCATGACAGTCTTGCCCCTGAATCACGTTCAAAACCCTGTCAGCAGGCCACCTCAGTGTGTCCCAGCAATTGCTCTCGAAATATTCAGCATACATGAAGAAGGGTGGGACCCAGAGACCTAGACGCTGACCTGTCTACCCAGCCCTGATGTTCCCTCGTGTATGTCAGCACATGCTTTTCATGTCAGGCATCTGATACTTAGCATGGCAGGTTATACTGTCACTCATTCCTGCAGGGTTTGACGCTGTCTCAACATCTATTTGTTCTGCAGAATATTTTTAGCAGGAGATTGGGAGAAGGGTTGCCGAGAGAGTCGGTGGGGAAGAAAAAAAAGCTGTCCTGATGGAGGCTGTGTCACATTCTCGATGCTGAGCTAAACGCATACTTGTTCAAAACGCAACTGCTAATAATGCAATTCCCACCTCTCCATGTTTATAAAAAGGAAGAACAAGGAATTGGAAATAAGGCTGGGGGATCCCTGGCAACTGCAGATCTTCCTTCCTCCCTCCATGAGAAAGCCAGGGAACACCTAAGTGGTCTTAGAAAGCTATGGCACAGAGCAGGAGATTTCAAGGGGAAAAAAAGAAAACCCTTTTCAAATACGTTTCCAACAATCCATGCGCCTGTTTCCGGAACTCTCAGAAGAACTGAGAGCTGAGAATGTTGTACCTCCCCCATCTCCACCCTCTAAACTGGCTTTCAGGTGACGCAATGACAAGACCTCTGCGGTGAGCTGTCTGGAGGGATGCAGCCAGCCATCAGAGCAGGGGTGCTGCCATCTCTTGGATGTTCATGGCCAGAGCAAGACTCTGTCCCAGACAGGATGGATTTCAGTGATAATATGAAATGTTACCGGGCAATCTGTTCTGAAATAATTGCTCTGCATGTTGGCCTTCTTTTCTTTTTTAGAATTTCAAAGGCATGGCAGGCAGAGAGCAGAGGCAGCCTGAGGGGTACCTAAATGACTCAATCCAGCCCACCACAAGCCTAACTGCACAAAAGCTCTTCTCAATTAGTGGAATGCAATTAATGGTATTGTCGAAACACTCCTGTCACTTCAATCCAGTGCTATTTAGAGCTTCAATTTAGAGCTGTGTGCAGATTTTAGGATGTGCAGTTTCTTAGCCAATGTGAGCAGTAGCACCTAATCTCTGAGATTCACCTAAGTTTCAACATAGACAGTAATGGCAGCCTTCTTTCCCATCCTTACACACACACAGACACACATCCACTCACACACATAACCATACCCACACACATATACTCACACACACATGCACTCAGACATACACATACACACACACAATCTTATATACACATATTGGGACACACACACATAGGCTCAATCACACATATACATACAGGCACATATACATAGAGGCTCATACACACAAAGATATATATGCTCTCTCTTTCATATATATATGCATATATACATATGCATATATACATATGCAGAGGCACATACAGATGTTCACACATATATATACATTCACATATACCCAAGCATACATGCACACAGGGCTCATGTATTCATTCAAATATATATACATACACATATATACACACACATGCACACATATCCTCTCTTTCTTTAATACATACACACACACACACACACACACATACACACAGAGGCTCATATACACACTAACATATATGTATACACCCACACAGGCACACATAAATACAGAGTCTCCTGTACTCATTCACACACACTTGAAAGCATCCCAGCTCAGCCATCACAGCATCCCCCTCCCCAGTAGAAAACTGGATGTGTCCATATTGGAAATATCTATGGTGTTCTGAAGTAGGATACAAATTCCAAGGCTTTTATTGCATGATGGTCCTTTTGAAATATTTATATTGATCGGCCCAGTTCCTGAGAGGAAATAGGTGTTTCTCTGATTCTCCCAAGTATAGGTCATTTGAGCTGTTGGCTTGTCATATTTTTTTTTAATCTCCACATTTCCCTGCAGATGTGAAAGGAAGATTTAAACAGCAATGTTAGCTGCTTTGGGCTAGATTTTCAAAGCTACACCAGGGGAGGTGAAAGCACAAATCCTGTTATTGTTACAGGATTAATGCACAGAAGTCCCAGAATACCACTTTGGAAATGTAGCCTAGGAATATTATTTTAATATACTGTGTGTTATTTTTAGACCCAGATATAGCCCAATTATCAGCTGGTGCATCAAAATGGAGACAAGACAGAGAGCTGTCATTAATCCAGAATTCTAGTGAGATTTTTGGTCTTTGTGTTTTCTTATCTCTTAGATATCTGGATTATTTGGAAAGAGAATTGGACAGAAGTCACCGCAGCTGTTCCCTACCTGCTCTGTTGCTATAGAGGCTGCTACTTAGAGCGCTGGTTCTATAGAATGTTTTGGCCCAGTTCCCTCATCCCCAGGGGAGAGAGATTGTGCGAACAGAGGCATTAAATCCTGAGATCTTTTGACCGTGTCACAAAAAAGCTGAAATCAACCATAGCACACACATGACTTCAAGGCAGCAAGCCATGGTTCCTGCCTCTAGTTATTTCTGTTTCTGTTTTGACACATCTTAGATTGTTGTCCAAAAATAACTACCTGCAGAAGGTCTTCCATGGAGTAGCTTTGCTCCAAGTTGCCCCTATGGGCATCAGTGGGCACTAGCTGATTCTGCAGACCCCTGCTGTGGCTTTATTAAGCCAGACTTGTCTTCCTTTTTGGCTTCAGGAAATGTATAGAAAAGAGATGGCCACAGCCCTGGGACCAAGATGCATCCAAATCGGGAGATAAGTGGGAGCCTTTCAGTTGGAGAAGAAACACTGGCTTTGGGGACTGAGAAGGTGACCCAGTGGACAAACTGCCCCTGTGCGTTTGTGAGGGCCGGAGTTTGGATCCACAGAACCCACATTAAAGCCAGACAGGTAAACTAGTCACCTTTAATCCTGGCACTTGGGAAACAGAGACAGGGTCTCCAGAACACGGTAGGGAGCTATGATAGGCAGTATTGATGACCTCTGGGCCCATCAAGGACCCTGCATCAGGGAACACAGTGGAAATAGTCAGGAAGACACCTGGTATCAACTTTTGAACCTTACATCCACATGCACACGGATGTGAAAATTCATACACACAAGCATTCATACAACACACATACACATGCAAAATTTAAAAAAAAAAGAGGCATTCACACAAAAGTTTCCTGAGTTTCAAATCTCAGGGGTGTCTCCTGTTATCTCGGGGGGGGGGGGTCGG